>QANX01003652.1:0-85742 GCA_003254975.1 Ochetophila trinervis
TTTTCTAAGTATAAATTTGACGTTAGGGTTTAATTAATTTGCAACAACTTACTATAGTATAGAGATTTATTTATTTTTCACATAATTTGAGGAGGTTATTTATAATTATTAATTAGTAGTTTAGGGAGGTTTTGTATATTTTGCCCTAGTTTTTCTATAATTTTGAAATACATAGTTGAACATTATAAATTAAAAAGTTTCATATCTACACCTAATTTGGTTGACAAAATTTTAATTAAATGAAAAAAAAATTGGATAATATATAAATATTTCTTGTATAGATAGCGGTGCGGATTTGAACTATGAGTATTGTTAAGGATAGATACTTTGGTCAATTGGTCATACATATAATTTAAAACTGGAAGATTGATTATCCGGTTCACCTCCTTTCCCATTTATGTATTTTTTTTATTCATGGTTTTGAATCTTGGATAGACAAAAACACCAATCTTAACAACAACAACAACAACAACAAAAATTCATTAATGATCATTGATAATATCTTTAAAAATATAGATTCAAAACAACTCCTATTTCAAAAAGAAAAATGGTTGGCAACTGTTTGGACAACGTACTTTGATTTTCTGAATTAATATTTTTATCTATTAAAATATATTAATTTTTTAGATTTAAGTGAGTCAATATTTGTCTTACATTCTTTAAAGAGAAGAATGGATTGAAGTGATACAAGTATAAGTATTTATCTTGAAAATTGAAAGAAGATGAATCCCACATCGAAAGCACAAGGAATTAGTGAGCCATATTCTCCTCTATAAATAGAGGCTTCACAAACTTTGAAAAATGACTCGTGCATCCACACACGCCAGAAACATAGACTACTTAGTTTATTCTCGTTAGAATTTACTTCAAGTAGTCAAGTGTTTTAGTTGAAAATTTTAATTAAAAGTCTTTTGATCTGAAATGCATTTGTAACCCTTTAATTATTTTTGTTCTCGGTAATTAATATAATCGTTTGATTTAAATCTGATATTAATTGGCGCACACTTTATTTTTCTTTGGACTATCATAGGTTTGAAGCGGCATGCTCACACACTTGAGACAACTGATTGTTATGTTTTACACCAACATATCTTTTGGCACGCCCGGTGGGACAACTTTTTTCGACTGAGAAAATGGTACAAACTCGTTCCAAGAATCAGGAATCCGACAACCACGACGGCATTAGAAACTGAAACGTGTCGGATGAGGATGGAATTGAAAGGGAAGCTGGCAAGGCTCAGAACACGATAGAAATGTCTGCCAGGGATTCGATCCGTGAACTATCCCAAGAGTTGAGGGAGAATCATCGGAAGATGGAAACATTCTAGGAGACACAATACCAAATGTTGCAAGGAATCATGGAATTGTTGCGCCAGCAGGTGCAAACAACCCAAGTTGCGTCAAATGGTGCAAGGCCGACTAACAGCCAAGAGGAACAACATGTGCAGGCCTTTCAGGCCGTACCCAATGGCAACACGCCAATGACTGAGGCACTGGTCTTTCAGACCGAGTCCAATGAAAATGATGTAAGGGTTATGCATGAACGGCAAGTCCAACCTTACATTCTCCCACCGGCAAGGAACAATGTTCTTGCCGAGGGGCATGCTGACAACTTAGGCCAAAACATAAGGGATAGTCGGGAAGAACAGACGACGCAAGCTTTCCAGGTTGTACCCAACGTACATGGAGGGAGAGTGGATGTTCCGACATATGAAAACCTACCAGCTCAGAACCAGATTCATGGCGGAGGGCATGCAGAGCATTTTGGACAGAACTATAAGAATGGATACTATGATGCCCATGCCTATCAAGCAAACTTCCACACCCCAGCACTGAGGAATGGACCAAACTTGATGAACCATGGCCAAGGCATGGATCGGGAAGCCATCAAGACCATCATCCAAGATATGATCGGTCTTGCATTCAGACGAACCGGACACCCATCTTATAGGAGGCTATACCTTGATGCTGTCGACAGGATCGAATTTCCTAGGGGATTCAGGTTTCCTGACTTCACCTTATTTTCGAGGAGAGACAATCCTCCTTGGATCATATAGGTCGTTTCACTATTTAGTGTGGAGAAGCAACAGCCAGTGATTTTCTAAAGCTGCGGTTGTTTGCTAATTATTTGACAGGTCCAGCTTTCACCTGGTACATCAACTTGCAGCCAAACTTGATCCATAACTAGCAAGAATTGGAGCAGAAGTTCCATGAGCAGTTCTACAGGATTGAGCTGGATATTTTCATGGCTGACTTACCGCACCTGCGACAAATGGATGGAGAGTCAGTGCAGTTATTTATAACCTGATTCAAGATGGCGAGGATCAGATGTCACCTGAACATACCATAACGGGAATTCGTCAAGCTAGCACAAGGTGGACTGAGCTACAAGCTTCGAAAGAATTTTGAGGGCACATAATTCCATGACTTGTTCGAGTTGATCTCTTGAACCACTCGATATGAAGGCATTTTGAGGGAGGAGTACCAGAGGAAGAACTCGTCCAAATGGTCATACAACAAGGACCCAAATACTAAAATTCACCTCGTGGAGGCTGACGACCACGAAAGTGTTGAAAGAGCAGCTGAAATTAATGCGGCAGAAGTGGTGGCCACCCGTTCGTACATTTGTAAAGCTTTGGCTATACCGACAAAGAATCAGAGAGCTCCTCAACTAATCATGGACATGAAGAATAATCGGGTTGAACCGAAGAAAGTCTATGGTTTCGACATCTCCAAAGCAGATCAAATTTTTGACTACCTACTGGCTAACTACGTAATTAAATTACCTAACAGCCATATCCTGCCAACAGCTAGAGAGATGAAGAAGAATCCATATTGTAAATGGCATGGTACGTGGTCGCATCAGACTATCAATTGTGTTGTCTTCATGGATGCTATTCAGGCAATGATTGACAAATGAGCGTTAAAGTTCCCAGAAAAATGAAATGAGATAATGAAAGTGGACAATAACCATTTCCCATCGGCCGAAGTGAACATAGTTTCGGCCAATATTTCAAACTTGATAACACCTAGAGTTATGGTAGATCTACGACAAACGTCATCTAAAAGAGTTTGGAAAAAAGATGTTAAGCTTAGAAAAGAGTATTCGGCCGGAAAGGCCAAATCTCCTTCTAAGATGCTTTGTACTCGATGTAAGCATGAGGTTGAAGAAAGAGGGACGAGGTGTTCGGCAATGAGTGAAAACCTTAACATGTCGAAACCACTGCTGGAAAGCCACAGGAAAAAATCTATTTTCCAACGTCTGGGACCAAAGTTGAAGGATAGGCAGGTGAAGCTAAACAATCGACATCATGAAGAGCAAAGTGAGCCAAAGCTCCAAGTTACTTTTTCCAGAAACCATCCGACAATATTGGTTTCTTAGAAGATCGAGAAGCCGAAGACTTTTAAGCCACGTGCTATAGAGGTAGATCGTTGGTATTGTGTAGGATATAAGCCTTATCATTTGCTTAACAAAACCCAAAAGAGGTGGATGCATCACCAGTATGCTGAAAGTCGGATAGCAGGTCAACCGGATAAGCAAAAGGATAGTATCATGCCAAATAAGTTGGAGTCATGTCTCGACAACTTGGATGGAAGACGTGAGATCGCGGCTTTATCCAAGAAAGTCATCATCTTATCTGGAGCTCCACGAAGGAAGAAACCTGTGAAAAAATGGATCCAAAAGCAAAGTGCAGAACTTCAGTTGTGCTTGAAGAACATGGACGATTGTTTGGTGAAAGAAGACATAGTTGTTTCTTCAGCCATCAAGCCATCAACGATCAAATTTTGAACTATGGATGAGGTAATGATCAACGCAATTATTATCTTGCCTTTGTCAGTTGGATCCCAGTTTCAGCTGGCATGATAGAATCAGATCATCGTCCAACAGAAGTCATGATCTAAAAGAAATTTGAAATGCAGTGTAAGATGTCAGATTGAATGCTAGAGGATATAATACTGGGGGGCAATGGCCTGTAAAGATAACATCAACAAGTCAGAAACAATTAGGCCGATAATGTATATGGTCATTCACTATAATATTAGCTGGCTAATTCATGCCGCTTTCAAGGCCGAGTCGATGATCTCGGCTAAAGGAAAAAATCCACAACCAACCTGGTCGAATAAATGTAATATGTAGGTATAACAGGAAGTAAGCAGGTCGAAAGACCGCTAGTTCACTAACCGTTAAAAGATTGTTGCGTCGAGGCAATCCAATACAGGTTAAATCTGTCTTCTTCAAGAAATTAGTTGGATGCATTTGAATTGTTATCGCAGTGTAAAAAGCTGGAGTAAAAAATAATCGGCATTAACGAATATGCCGTAGACTATTTTCATGCCGTCAGAAAATGATAAAATATGTCAAGAGGTGTTCGGACAAGCCAGATACATCAAGTAGATAACGGATTCTAGCTTGTCAATGATGCAATATTCAGAAATATCCATAAATCCATGTCGAAATCGAAAAAGAGCAAACAAAACACCATAGCAACACCAGTGGTAATAGCTTTGGCATTGAGAATAGTTTTTGTCGCCTGCCTTTTAAAAAAAAAAAAAAAAAGTCAAGTCCATCCTCCAACCTAGCTGCAGGTTCGATCCAACTCACCAGCATTCGCGTCTAAGCCTACATGTCCAGCCCAAACCTCCAACATGTCTAACCCGAGCATCTTCAGCCTTTGTGTGCAGCCCAAAAGCTCCAACGCATCCAGCCCAAGCTTGCACCCGCGCATCCAAGCTTTCGTCCAGCTCGCGATCTAGCGAAGTCAGCCTGCGTCCAAGCCTATTCAGGCCCATCAGTGCATCTAGCCCAAGCCTGCATCTGCTTCCAGCTCCTGCATCCGCGTCCGCGCTCAGGTCGAGCAACTCCAAGCCCACCAGCTTTTGCATCCGCTTTCAGCGCCTGGTCCAGCAAATCCAGCCCAGCAGCATGCGTTCCGCGAGCCAAAATCCAGCCCAACTCACGGTCTAGTGTCAGCCCAGCAGCTCCAGCCCAACACGCCCAGCAGCCCTTCTGCAAGTCTGGCCTGACTCCATCAACCCTCCTCCAGAAGCCCACCCAAGTTCCATCATATCCACGCCTTTGTGAACAGTAGCGTCGTCCAAATCAGTTTACTACAAACTGTCCGCTCTAGCCACAACCCTTGGTGTTTTCTGCCAACCTTCAGTCCGTGCCGTCGCCAGCAGTCCATGCCATTGCTCTTGAAACCAGTCCACCTGCTGCTGCAAATCAGTCCATGCACTGCCGCAGAATCAACCTAACCACTGTCTGAAGTCGGGATGAGCCTCCACCATTGAAGCTACCTTCGCTTATTCGGTTTGGCCTTAAGGTGGAGTCCGTATGGGAACCGTTCCATTGCATTGGATATTTCGAATTGTTTTGGAAGAGAAAAGAAAAAAAAGAAACCCATTGGTAGGGGAGGCATAAACAAATAGTAATCATGGGAACCTTGTTTACTTGATGGTGGGGAGAGAAGTTGAATCCGTATGGGAACCGCTCGGTTGCAGTGAAATTTTTTGCCAGAGTCAAATAGCTACTGTAAAGAAATAAAAAAAAATGTATCAAACAGAAGTTATTGCCATGTATACAAAGGGTATATGCAATCTATAACTTGGTCTACTTGGATAAGGATTTGAAAGCTTTGTTCATCAAAGAAGTCGTAAGGGAGATACAAGGTAACCTGTGAAGAAATTTTTAATGTTTGTGCCGTTTTGGCAATAACAGAGATGTCTGATGGAGTTTGGAGAAATTTTTAATTTTGTGCGGCTAGGGTGAAGGAAAAGAACTTTAAAACCAAAATTGTGAAGAGTTAGTTTTGACATGCTCAGCGCTACAAGGTAACATGTGATTTTTTTTTTTCCTTTTTTGGCATGTAGAAGTGTGTGAAGTTGCCAAAATTGGAATATGGAAGCTAAGTCTTTGACCAAACGAGTTTAATTAAATGGGGTGAAAGACTTGTTGGAAATTTGGCAAAAGGGACATAATTTAAAATTTGTCAATTTTGAGGTGATTATAAGTGGAAAGATGCAGATCACTAAATCTTTGCTGGTGTGGGTAATTTTCATGATAAATTATATTTATAACACGAAGAATCAATTTTGATTTGCAATTTTTACCACAAAATTACGAAGCAATGAGAACAATGTTTGAACCACATACTTGGATTTTTTGAATTAATATTTTTATCTATTAAAAAATATTAATTTTTTTTATTTAAGTGAGTCAATATTTGTCTCACATTGTTTAAAGAGAAGAATGGATTAAAGTGATACAAGTATAAGTATTTATCTTGGAAATTGAAAGAAGATGATCCCATATCGAAAGTACAAGGAATTAGTGAGCCACATGTTCCTATATAAATAGAGGCTTTACAAACTTTGAAAAATGACTCGCGCATCCACACACACCAGAAACATAGATTACTTAGTTTATTCTCGTTAGAATTTACTTCGAGTAGTCAAGTGTTTTAGTTGAAAATTTTAATTAAAAGTCTTTTGATCTGAAAAACATTTGTAACTCTTTAATTATTTTTGTTCTCAATAATTAATATAATCGTTTGATTTAAATCTGATATTAATTGGCGCACACTTAGTCATAAAGGGATTTATGTAAAAGGTACATTAGTCATAAAGGGAGAGATTTTTTCTGCCACTGGTACCGCGTTAGTTTTTATTTTTATTTTTTTATGAACAACTGGTACCACGTTAGTTTTTCTTTTGGTAAATAAGTACCATGTTAGTACCACTGTAAGTAGTTGAATGCATCCCAAATGTTAAAAATAAATAAGTGGGAAATACAATCAATTTTACTATTATATTTATTAATTATATATACAGTATTATTTGATTAATTTATATTTAATTATATAATTTTTTATAAGTCTTCACTTATCCATATATGTATCATAATAATATATTAATTAATAAAATAATAATACGTATATAAATAATATATATGACAGTAAGTTAGATAGTTTTTATAGTAATTATAAAAAAAAAATAGTTTCTATAGCATTAATTACTCATTAAAAATATGTCACCACGTTATAATCGTGTTAGTATCCAAATTAATTTCTAATTTTTTTCAGGACCTAGTACTAGTAGTCGAATAGAAATTTAAAAAACGGTCCATATATGTGTGTGTGTGTGTGTGTGTGTGTGTGTGGCAATTAAAACTTCGAAAGCCACCGTTACCGACTTTCTCTTTTGGTCGTCAATACAAATATTTTGTTGGCAAAAGTATAAATGTCCACCATCATGAAATAGTCAAATCGTTTAATCTGCAGGATTTTTCTATTTGGCTATTTCACATTTTTATGACAAAAAAGTCATGTAGATTTTAACATTAAGGTCCATGTAAATTAATGCTAATTAATATATATATATATATTGCAATAATAAAATGTAAAATATTACTCATAGAAAACTATTCATGAAATGTTCCTTCGAATTAAATCGCTACTTTATGACTTTTAATTAGTCAGTAATGATTTATTAGATTATTTAGCTTATTTTATAACACAATAATGGTAAAAAAATATACATTATTTATTTTTCCAAAAATTTCAGTATTATATATATATTCATTATAATTTTTTATCGGATATAAATTAATTAGCTACATCGACTATAAAATCAACGTTCATGTCCATCATAAAAAATTCAGTATATAAATAACATAATATATAGAATATTGTTTTTTCTTTTAAAATTTATAAGACTTTAAATTGAATATATACATCCATTTTTTTTTGTTCATTTCTTTCGAATTAAATCGCTTGACCATGATTTTATGACTTTTAATTAGTCAGTTATGATCTATTAGACTATTTAGCTTATTTTATGATATTTGATAATAATGTCACAAAATAATAGTAAAAAACATATAAATTATTATTTTTTTAGAGAAAAATTTAGTATAATATATATATTTATTACCATTTGCTATAGGATATAAATTAACAACGTCGACTATCAAAATCAACTTCAAAGTCGTTAGTCCATCATAAAAATTTCAGACAAATAACATAATATATATAATATTATTTATATTCTTTTAAAATTCATAAAACTTAAATTGGATATACACATACATTCATAATATCTAAATGACTACTGTAATAATCAGAAATATAGTTGATAAGCCGAAAGGACGGTACATAGCTGATGAACAGTCAAAAACATATTTGAGAAAAAAAGAAGTAAAATTTCGAAACATCTAAACCGATATCGCGAAGTCAGAGGTCAAATGTCAATGAAATGCAAATTGCGTATGCCTTTCTTATAAAACTTGATATTGGTTTTCAAACTTTTCCATCCCCTCCAAATTGATCCATTTTATAGACGAGTTTTAAAAGGTTGGATTTATTTTTTCAATATTGCACGACTTATTCAACCACTCGAGGAATATATATCTATGTAACCAGCAAGAAAGGAAAGGAAAAAAAACACTATAAATAAACTCTCTTTGTTCACTTTATACACAAAGCCATCAAAACAAATATAATGAAGTCCCCCATAAGCTCTTCAATGTTTCATCTCCTTTTTCTTTTTCTTTTCTCATTCTCATCATGGGCATCATCAGCTTCAGCTCATACCCATGAAAACTTTCTCCAATGTCTTTCCCATCATCCAAACACCACCTCCAATATTTCTCAACTCATTTACACGCAAACAGATCCCTCATATCCATCCGTCTTGAACCTGTCCACTCAAAACCCTCGTTTCTCTTCTCCCTCCGTACCAAAACCCCTCGTCATCATCACACCATTGCAACTCTCCCATGTCCAAGCAGCCATCAACTGCTCGAGGAAACATGGCATGCAGGTTAGGATCCGAAGCGGAGGCCATGACTACGAGGGCCTTTCCTTCGTCTCCGAAGTAGCATTCGTGGTGATCGATCTGAGAAAGCTCACGTCGATCACCATGGATGCTGACAAAAGCACTGCATGGATCGAAGCCGGTGCTACGATCGGAGAAGTCTATTATAGAATTGCGGAGAAAAGTAGAACGCTTGGATTTCCTGCAGGCGTTTGCCCTACCGTTGGAGTTGGAGGGCATTTTAGCGGCGGAGGCTACGGAACGATGCTTCGTAAATATGGCCTTGCCGCAGATCAGATCGTCGATGCGCACTTAGTGGATGTTGAGGGACGGTTTCTCGATCGAGAATCAATGGGAGAAGATCTTTTCTGGGCCATTCGAGGCGGCGGAGGAGCTAGCTTTGGAGTTGTTCTTGCTTGGAAGGTTAAACTTGTTCCAGTTCCATCCATTGTGACCGTTTTCACACTCAATAAGAACTTGGAACAGAATGCTACCGAACTCGTTCGCCGCTGGCAACACGTCGCGAACAAACTCGACCAAGACCTTTTCATCAGAATCATCTTGACAAGTCAGAATACAAGTAGTGCTCAGAGGACAATACAGGCTTCGTTCAATTCCTTGTTCCTTGGAGGTGTTGACAGGTAATAGTTAGTGACAATAAATAGTCACGTAAAAATAATGCTCAAGGCAGCATTATCTAGTCTGCTATTATTATTTAATTAATTTATATTTTAATTATATTTATCTATGAAATTTTTTATATTTTTATGTTAATCAATAAAATATTGATAGTTGATAATGTATTAGTAAATTAGATAGTTTTTTAGCATTACTCTTCGTATAAACCCCCTTATTAATTTGTGTCCAAATTTTTCAGTCTTAATCTATATCTATCTATTTAGTGTAACCTACTTTAATATAATATTATTATTATTTTATTATTTTTATATGTTAAATTAATATCTTTTAATTTCATTTATTCCTGTTAATTAGTGTTAATTTCGAGTTAAACAAAGTGTTAATTTTGTTGACACTTTCCAAATTCTATTATCGTGGATTCATATAAATTGTCACCTTTATTGACAGGCTCATTCCGTTGATGAAGAAGAGCTTTCCCGAGCTCGGTTTGACGAGAGAAGATTGCAAAGAAATGAGCTGGATCGAATCCATTCTTTACTTCGCTGGATTCCCAAACGGAGAGTCTTTGGAAGTTCTTCTTGACAGAAATCCTTTAGACGTTGCGATTCGTTACAAAGCCAAATCCGACTACGTGAAAGAACCGATTCCCGAAACAGGACTGGAAGGGGTGTGGGAAAAAATGCATGAAGAAGCTGCGGGAAGAGCTGTGCTGATCTTCAGCCCTTACGGTGGAAAAATGGATGAGATTTCGGAATCGGAAATTCCATTCCCGCACAGAGCTGGAAACATCTACAAGATTCAGCACCTGATTTATTGGGAAGAAGAAGGAGATGAAGCTGCTCAGAGGCATATTGGCTGGATGAGGAAGCTTTATGCGTATATGACTCCCTACGTGTCCAAAAATCCAAGAGCTGCGTATATGAACTACAGGGATCTTGATATTGGAACGAATAGCAAAGGAATTACGAGCTACACAGAATCGAGCATTTGGGGGATCAAGTATTTCAAGAACAATTTCAACAGGTTGGTGCACGTGAAGACTATGGTTGATCCAACTAATTTTTTTAGGCATGAACAGAGTATTCCATCTCTTTCATCTAGGGTCAAGAAAATTGGTAAGTAGATACTAATTTATTGGCTATGTTTAGAAAATCAATTACGTATTCTGTATTAATTTATTTTTTCTTTGTTTCTCATAAATGAATAAATATTAAAAGTCATGGGGACTTTTATATGTATAGACTGTATCATGGTCTCGTTTTGTTTTACCATAATTTAATAAAATTCGTTTGGCTTGCCTATTTGTTAATTACAATTTTCTTTTTGATATTTTCATGTACATAGAATAATAGTAATTAATAACCGCTAGTGATGACTTCTGCATTTTCATTCAAAGCCTGCTACCAAAATTCTACTCCCTTATTTATGAAAAGAAAAAAGGATGCATATAACCCTTCTTGTGCATGAATGTACAAGGGCCTTCTTGGCTAGTCATTAAAAGTAAAATGATCTTTTGATCCTTTTGATAAAAATCAAATTTTTTTTTAATGATAAAAATTATTTTAATTGTAAAAAGTCCACTATAAAAAGTTTCTATTAGTGAATCGGAATAGTCATAAAAAAAAAAATTATGCTTTTTAAAATTTTAACTGGGTGTGATATGGCCAACTCTTATTCATTTATTTTTGGTGGTCCAATTTACTGTAAACAATCAAACTTCTTATTTCACAGCAAGACGAAACTTTAAAATTAAACTCTAAATTACATTTTTGATGATTAAAAAAAAAACTTATTTTACTTAGTTTTTAAAATTTAATTTAATTTAATTTTTAATATAGATCCATTCAAAATTGATATTTTTGATAAAGCAAATAAAATTGATAACAAAATGAATATATTTTTTTCAATTAAAATCACGGTGGTTAAAAAAGTAAAATACAAATAGAAATGAAATTAAAATATAAAAATATGCTATTTTTATTGAAATGTGGATATAAAAAAATTAAAACCATTGCATTTTATAAAATTTTAATTTCTAAGTCCCGCGACATTTTTTCTTCATTTGTCTCCAAACGTCACCATGGGGCATGGTAGGAATAATCCAAACCAAAACGTAACCAAGTGGCAAGTGCATTTCGGAAAAAAAAAGTAAAAAAATAAAAAAAAAATAAAAAAAGGGAAAAAAACCGTAACCAAGTGAAGCGCGGGAGACTTAACCATTGTCTCTCTACACTCAATCTGACAACGTATCGTGTTCTATCATGTTCGTGTCGTGTGGTATTCGTATTCGTATTAAAAATTTTTCATCCAAATCAAACTCGTTAAACTTTCGTGTTTAAATATGTAAACTCAAATCCGTTTATAAAATTATCGTATAACCCGTTATCCAACCCGTTAACATGTTAACTTTTTTCAAAATTATTTAAAAAAAATAAAAATATATTTGATTTATAATTCATAATCTATACTAAAAAATAATGAAGCAAAGATAAACATAAATATTTGTATCTTTTTATAAATAAAAAATAAAAACTAAAACAACATACTTAATTCATATTAAAAAATAACAAACTACACAAACGTAATACTTAAATCTTTTTACAAATGAATAATAAAAATTTAAAACAATATTGTTTGAAATAACAATAATACATAAATATATTTAATTTCAACCACATTTTCATTTTTTGCATAGACAGTCCGATGCATATGACATCTTCAACCATAATGAGCACAACTTCAAAAGCAAAACACTTAAAAAAAGGTTAAATTGTATATTATTATCCAAATTGATATAGAAAAATTAAATAATGCATACCACTTAAATTTCATTACATCTAATCATCAATAGAAAATGTGTTAGAGCATTGTCCTAATTTAGCTTGTTCAACACTCGATGTAATGACATCTTCTGTGAGTTCTTCTAAATTAATGTACTCATCTAAAACTAAATATATAATAAAATTAAAAATATTCAT
This sequence comes from Ochetophila trinervis, assembly GCA_003254975.1. Taxonomy (NCBI): domain Eukaryota; kingdom Viridiplantae; phylum Streptophyta; class Magnoliopsida; order Rosales; family Rhamnaceae; genus Ochetophila; species Ochetophila trinervis. Next base: position 12,432 of record QANX01003652.1, read on the forward strand.
GTTAAAAAAATAGTAATATATATATATATATATATAAATGTAAATTTAAATTACTTCCCTTTCCAAAAAGTCAATCTCTTGTACATAATAAAACTTGTACTACATCTATCTTTATTAGTAAATTAAGTTTTATATATTAATAAATACTAAAATGCCATTAAAGACTAATGGGTCCTTAATGGGTCTAACGGGTTTTCGTGGATAAACCCGTTAACACCCGTTAAGGTAACGGGTTCATAACGTGTTGACCCGTTATCAACCCAACCTGTTTCAGACAAACCCAAACCCGTAAAAATCGTTCGTGTTCGTGTCGTGTTAACGGGTCATATTGAAATTTGCCAGGTCTACACTCAGCCTATAAAAACTGGGCTTTATTGGAATTAAGAATGATACTCTGTCTAAAAAACTGAATATAGACACAATTGTAGACTGATAAAATGTTATATATATTTTTTTGGGTTGTATCCATTTTTTTTTAAATTTGTAATCTTGAATATATAACTCATCTACTTGCCACAGTAATTTTTAATTACTGATAAAATGTTATACAATATTAAAAATAAATATAAATCAAATTAAATTATTCACAAATTTTACACGATACATTCATGTTCATATTTGAACATCATTTTTAATTAAAAATATATTGTTCAGCTGAATTGAACAAAATTGTTTACGAAATATTTGATTTAGTTTAGTTTAAATAACTCTAATGGTTTAGTTTGGTTTATAACTGTGTTTTCAGCATGTAAATTTGATTTTTTTTCAAAAACTGTCCAAACTAGACTATTGGCTCATCCCTGTACGACACAATAATACAATATGATAGTTTACAGGTTTGAGTCCACGTTATTGGATCTGGTTGATATTACACGATAAAAAAACTTGTTAAAATATGTTGGAACACGTTAACACGATAAACAACAATGACAAATTATTAATTTAATTATTTTTTTATAGCATAATTTTAATATTGTTTAATATTTGTTAGAAAACTATGAGATTCATATCTCATTGTATAGAAAAGTGACAGCTTTTATATGTATTTATATTAATGTATTGTTTTAGATCTTAATTTTTTAAAGTTTAAATGCATTTTAGTACTTTTTAAAATTGAATTTGTTTACATAAAAGTATCTACAACCAATTTGTGCAATTAATACTTTGTAATTTGAAAAAAGTTATACTTTTGTCCAATTTAGGTCAAATTTAGTTAAAATTGATTAATTCCATCAATTTAGAAGTAACGTGTATAGCAAGTTATCTTAAAAATTGATTTTTTCATTTTTAATTATACCAAAAAGTAAATAAAATAAAAATAGAAAAAAAGCATAAATGAATTTCAAATTTTTTTTCATGTTTTTTTAATTTTGTTACAATAAAAAATAAAAAAATAAATTTGAAAGGTTATGTGGTATGCACATATCTCTAAGTTGACGAAATTTATCATAAATTAGATAAATTTGTAATTTTTTTTAATTTAGAAGGTATCAATTGCACAAATTAATTGTAGAAACTGAACAAGTTTAATTTTAAAAGGTATTAAAATACATTTAAATATTTTTTTATTACTTATATTGAATGTACAATTTTTGTTTGATTTATAATATTTTAAATATTTTTAAATTGAAAATTGCAATGTATATTCATTTTATTAGCTACTATAGATATTTAATATAACTTTAATTTATAAATTTTAAACTTTTTGAATTCACAATTATTAATCGTGTAAATTTTTAGTATGTTAATATTTTTTTAAATTTTTAGTATATCATTTAAACATGTATTAATTTAAATAAAAAAAAAATTCATAAAGCTTAATAAATATGAGACAAACATTGTACTAGTAAAGTTTAACACAAAAGCTTAACATATTAAATTTAAATAAAAAAACTAATATTTATAAATACAAATACTATTGAATACAACAAATTAGCATGCCTATACATTAGTGTGAAATCTCAATATGAAAATAGAATAATATAAAAATCAACTAATACATTATTTTCACTTTCTATTTATATTTTATGTTGTTTTTATTTAACTTTAACCTTACCTGATGCAGATTCTAAAACCACTACTACAATAATTCAATTCAGCAAAAACTACTACAATAATTCATAAAAAAATTTATTTATATTATTTTCATAACAATATACAAAAACAAATAAATACTGTTGGAAATATCAAAATTAAATTTTAATTAATTAATTAATTAATTTTTTATTTTTTAAAGATTCTTTGGATTGGAAATGCTAATTCGTCTGCTGGGAAGGGGATAACAATGGGCGTTGAGGAGTGAAGCAAATGAGAAGGAAAGGAAATGGGAGGCAACTGGTTGATTCAGTGTGTGAGTGTTAGTCGTCCAATTCACACCGCACTTTTCTTCTCCTACTCTTTCAAACGCCTCGGCATTCCCTTTACAACCTCCACCCTCTTCTTTCCAACCACAGCCACCACATCATTAGCCCGCCTTTCTTCTTCCCCTCATTCTCCATCGCCACCATCAGGTCTGTTTCCACTTCACTTTCTCTACCATTTTTATATTGCCCTCTTCTTGGTATAAATTGTTTTGGGCGTTGATTTTTTTCTTTTTTTGTTGTTATTGAAGCTAACTTGGAACGTCGCGAAGTGGGTAAAGTTGATTTACCTCAACTGGATGTTTTGAAGCAGAAAATGGAGCTTCTTGGGATACTCTGCACCAATTCTTGTGTCCCTGGACGCTACTATAATCTTCTCTGCCCTAAGGTATATTGGTTATTCATTCAAAATACCAGGTGGTTTGTTCATATTGTTTATCATAATATTATAAGTGGGAAGTAGACCTGGTAAATTCCAAATTTAGCACAACACGAATTCTCTGTATTTTGGAGGGTTTGGGTGAAATTTTTTTAACATGAACACGACACATGACGTGTCACAATATAACAGGTTAACACAACACATCTGCCTGTATATTTTAGTATTTGGGTTTGTATATTTCAATATGAAAGCTTAATACATCAGGTTTGGAGAAATTTTTTTGATACGACACAAACACTATGTTATATGACAGCTAGGTTAGGAGGCAAGTATATATATTAATTTTTTGCCTGACATAGTGCAGTGCAAAGGTGGGCAGTCAGTGGAGAGGAGTTTATCTCTGCACATTGTGCAAAATGGGTAATATGCTCCAGCTAGTATTATTGTTATTATGGTTTTGTGTATCATAGAGTTGAGAAATATATTAGACTAATAATTTGTTGTAATTGGTAACTACAGTGATTTTGCATTGTGGAGATGCTTTCGCATTGATTGTGGATGGGCTGGCCGGGTAATATAATTTGGTTATGTAATTTTGTATTCTTATATGTTTACTTTTTTTCAATTAATGGGAAGCTAGGATGCCTCACAACCATTTGATTGCTTGCTATTTAGGCATTTGCAGACGACTGGACAGCACGTGATGGAGTCCACAAAAAGGTTAAATTCACTGGAAAAATGACGGAGAAGAGCCTAGGTTTAGTGCCAATAGATGATAAGGTAACATAATTTGGTTATGTAACTTTGTTTTCTTTATATGCTTACCTTTTTAATTAATGGGAAGCTAGCGAGGATGCCTCACAACCATTTGATCGGTTGCTATTTAGGCATTTGCAGACGATCAGGCAGCACGCGATAGAGTCCACAAAAAGGTTAAGTTCACTGGAACAGTGACGGAGAAGAGCCTAGGTTTAGTGCCAATAGATGATAAGGTACTTGAATTAATATTTGTCTACCAATAAGTGATTGTGTTCTCTTTCTGTATTTTGTTTACTAATTGCAAAGAAATATAAGTTATTAATTCCGTATGCTCCACTGACTAAATACCCTTGTCAGGAAACAAAATAGAAAAAGAAAAAAAATAGTATTTTAGTTATCAGTCTTCAAGTAATAATAGCTATAATTTGAAAGATATTATTGTGTGTGATAAGGAATTTGAATACAGATGTAGAGGGAATTTGAATGGATGGTATGCTATTTAACACAAGAAAGATCGTACTTTTGCTGAAGCCCATAGGCCTCAGTGTTATTTACCTTCTTTTTTTTCTTTTTGGCTAGAAATAAATAGGCTAATGGAATATTATTCTTTGATCTTGCCCAAAATAAAATATGAAGAAAAAAGAGAGTAAAAGAGAGAAAAATAACACAAAGGAGAAAAAAGAGAGTAGAAGAGAGAAAAATAACACAAAGGATTTAACGTGGTTCAGTCAATATCGACCTACATCCACAAAATAGGAAACCCAGAGAGCTATATTTCTTTATGCTCTCTTACTTGCTTACAATACATGATTAGACACCTGAATTTATAGGTATAGAGAATATATAATAAAGGAAATATATCAATCACATTTAATAAGATTGATTGAGAAAATATTGGAGTTAATTCATTACATTGATTGTGTTGACCCTTGAATCTTGGAATCCCAATATTGCAAATCTTCAATATGATTCTCTTTTTTTTCCCCCTAATTTGTTTTGTTATTATTATCCTTATGTTTAGAAATGCTGTACACAATAAGGGAAAATGACAAAATGTTATTAGGTTTGCCAAAATTACTCCTTTTTCTACTAAAGCTAAAATTACTCTCACCAGAAAAAATAAAAGCCAAAATACTCCTTTAGAAAGTAAGCATATCATTTCAGTCGTGAGTAAGATTACAAAATGATACGTAAACAGTATAACCGTGGTTAACTACATGTAAGAGGGTGAGGATGGTTAAAACTTATTGGCCTCTACATGATGTCATGCATGTATTGACAATAATGCACGGAGTTTTATTTGAGGATAGCCCATTACAATTAAAATTTATAGACTACGATTTGCAACTTTATTTATTTTATTAAATAATCATATTGAACTACAGCTTCTTCTACATAGTAGGCTCCTCCTCTTCTGGAATTGATAAAGGAAACCTTTCCAAGCCCGAATAAGATCGGAAGAACTGATCGCTTTCTACAACAATAACAAAATAGTTTTCTACTAGCCATGTTAAACTTATGTCCACCTGTTCCCAGGACTCAAATTTAATAGTCTCATTTGCCTAAAACTTCTTAAAGGCTATTAGGGATCCAAAGAATTTTGATTGAGAATCAATCATAATATTGACTATCTATATTCATGCTATTTGAGGTTCTTCCTGCAGAATATAGACACTCAATGTGTTTTAGTCAGCATGATTTAAAAAAAAAATGCATATCATATTGAGTCTGGTTGTCTAGTTCTTTTTTGAAATTTTATTGTGTCCAGACTCCGTAACTCATTTTTGTGTTGAAGATGACTCACATGGTCATGCCAATATATCTGGTCTGTATTCATAGACTTTATTATTTATCTCTCTCTTTCTAAAATTCCATTTGTGTGATACCTGGTGCATTATTTATGTTAACAGATATTCAACTTTTGGATCAGGTAATTGCATATTTTTGTGAGCGAATGATCTCTGAGGAAACTCTGCGTAGAAATGGTGTTATGCGACTTTTAGGTGACAAGGTACCTTGAATTGTACAAATTGATGAAGTTACTTTATAGTGAGTAATTAGGAGTTGTTTAGAGAAGTATAGGTGGTACTGGACAGAAATTAGTTAATTTATTGATTTAGACATTTAAGTATGTGATAAGAATTTTCGTCCTTATTTGGACTTGATTGACTTTTACAGGTCCAGATTGCTGCAAACATAAATAAGTCTTAAGAAGGCAATCTCACCATCAAATAAGCTCAAAAGCCCACAGAAATATTTTATCAAACTCTGAATAGTTCTTAGTTTCTTACAGATTACAAACGATACCACACAACACATGTATGGTCACAAACACATATGTATCCCGATATTTATAATGTATTTTTGACTAAGCTATCTAAACTGCTATAGGCTAGACCCTCTAATAAGATGACACACTCACAATAAGAACAATGAGTCACTGAACCAGCCCATTTTAAAAAGTCTGAAACTTTGCAAATTATTCATCAGAAGATTTGAGCGCCTTAAAGTTAGCAACAACGAAACCTAGATAAAGCATGAAACTTGATTCACCTAAAATTGACTGTGCCAGTGCCACCAGTATGAATGAGGTTGTCACACGTTGTCAAGTATGCTAGGAAAAGGAGAATATTTGAGGTTCCACATTGGCATTGCATGCACTAGGTTTGAGTTGCTTGTTTCTCATATTAAATTAATATCCCCCAACAAGGTTATTGCAATACATATGTACAATTACGCATGATTTATGCATATGGATAACACACATGTTCTATATTGATCCTCCATGAAATTGGAAAGACAGTCAATAGACATTGCACTACTCCCCTGAAATTGAACCATATTAATATTATAGATATGAGTTGGCTTCTTCTGACTTTGACCATCAATTAGGCCACATTATATGAAACGGCAGATGCGTGGGTTTCCAATATATAGTTTTGCTTCATGTCCTGCTATGCCACAGGCTTGCAGCTTTCCTTTACCCTTTCAAAAATCAGTATAGACGATCACTTGGTCTAATTGGTTATGTGATTTTATATGAATTTATAAATTATAAAACTCGGATTACCTAAAAGCATATAGTCTCAGTCATAACTAAAAAGCAAAGTATTTTTTGTTTTTTGGCTTTAAAAGGAAAAGGAGTTTCCATTTCCTATAGTTGGTAGACAACTAAATATCCCACCATCAGTTTGAATAAATTCTTCTCTTTTTAATTTGAAAGCACTTTATTGATGAGGGTTGGTCATTCTAAAACTAACGATGTACTAATGATTGTTGCAGATTGTTATTGCGTTTACTTATAAGCAAAACGGACTTCTTGTTGGTTGCAAGTATCGAACCATAGAAAAAAGGTTTTGGCAGGTACTAGTTGATACTGGTCACCCTGGATTTTTTATATATAGCAAGATATGGCGATCAAATGGTCACATCCACATTGTTTTCATTTGGTTTGGTTTGCAATCATATCTCCTTTTTCTGTACTGAAGAATTTGGATCTGATCAAAAGCCTCATGATTTGGATGATGACACACATTTCATTTTAATTGTTGCCTGAAGGAGCATGTCTTGATTACAAGGAAATTTACTGGAGGTGGCGATTGTGCATACAAAAACAGTTTTTGCTTAAATTGATAATATTATCTTTTGAGCTGCATGCGAGGAATGCTTTAATTAATAAGTGGATTCTTTCTATAGGAGTTCATTTCAGGTTATGTATTACCAGACCTTTTCCTAGGTCAAGAAATAAAATTTTCCAAGACTAGCTTTGATTTTTCCGCCCACATCTACATGGGCTCTATCATGTTCATAACTGCATAAACCGTTTATTTAAGAAATTAACAGAAGATGAAATTTGAGATTAGGATGTTATATTATATATATTCATATCCTAATATATTTTTTTAGTATATAATAACACAGATTGATACATTTCTATTTCATCTGCCATCTTGTTCATTCTCCCAATTTGATACAAAACCTTGAAGCATTTTGATGTGAATTGTATTTCAATTTCATTTATTCATTTTTCAGGAGGGGAATACAGAAAAAGTATTATATGGACTTGATGACATAGATGATGCAGCTGAAATCATCATTGTAATTACTATTTCACCATATTCGGAATTATATTCTTTTGTAAAGAATTCTAACTCTCTATCTCCCTGACCTGATTGTTACCATTTTGATGCTGCTTATAGGTTGAAGGTGAATTAGATAAGCTTTCAATGGAGGAAGCTGGCTTTCGCAATTGTGTGAGTGTACCTGCTGGTGCACCAACAAAGGTTTCCAATAAATTATCATCTTCTGGCAAGGTGAGGATGACATGCAAAAACTTGCTAGATCCTCTTTTGTGGTTTTATTTTAGAATGACCTTTGTTATGTAAAACAACATTTACTTTTTTCTTTCTTTTTCGTCTTTTACCAAATCACATTTTGCAATATGATATTTCCTATTTTAGACTGTAAAGTGATGATATATAAAAATTTAAACTGATTTTTATCTTAGCTGAAGCATCAGGACCTCTTTTGCAAGTCTTAAGTAAATGGTGTAAAATGTTTTCTAAACATAAGCAAGCAGCAAGGATTAATATTATACAGCTACAAACTTATACAGACAAGCATATTGATGGCTAAGATTCACGTTGCTGAAACTGTTACCAAGAAAATATCAGCATAGCTTGCAGAGCAGAAAAGCTCTTCCATGTCAAAGATAATTTTTAGCCATTGATGAGGAGCTTCATGTATTTTACTTGAATAGATGCATGCATTAATGTGTCTGGGAAATAAAGTAACAACTGTTATTCCATTGATCAATTTATACTTAGCGTTCATAATAAAAATTAAACAGTTAAATCAATCTTTCTTCTTGTGCAAGCAAACAGTTTAATCTAGCAAGTGTGACTCTGAAATATTACCTTTCCTTGGTCCAAGACGAGCCAGTGATGTCAAGAGTTTTTTAGGACCGGTGAGAAAACCAAAACTGATTCTTAGTTCTAGGTCCTGACACACATATATATATATATATATTCATAGTATTTTGAATAAGGTGGATTGAATGCATGACCTAGTCTTAGAACACGAGGAGAATTTCCACCTAACATTTCCTTTTACAACTGGTTCTCATATATTATTTGAGCATTACTAGTTTTTATAATTTTATTCTAATTTTTATTTGACATTCATTTGTAAGTTAGACTTTGTGAAATTCCAGCTTTCTTTAATCATCATTCAGGAATTATTTTTTGCATACCAGATTTTCAATTCTTTTACAATCCCTTCATTTACGTAACATCTTTGTATGCATATATTCGCGAAATTAGGACACTGCATATCAGTATCTTCAGAACTGCAAACAGTACTTAGATAAGGTATGTAGACTGCCTGCCAAAACTTTGTCAAGTAGGAATGAAGTTTGGAGTTGTCCTTACCTTCTCTTCTTTATTTTTATTCTCACCTATTAGGTTTCTCGTATTATCCTCGCAACCGATGATGATAGACCAGGCCAAGCTTTGGCTGAAGAGTTAGCACGCCGTCTTGGAAAAGACAGGTTATATAAATCATGTGCCCAAATTTATATTTGTGTCCTTTGAGTTTTACTTGCTCCATATGTAGATGGCTTGCATATTGAGGCAAATTAAATATTCAAGCCCAAGTTTTTAGGACCTACCTAAACATTTGATAGGAATTGATAACATTAGTTGTAAAATTAGCATGATCATATTGTGGGGGTCATGTGGTGATGCATCGACTGGGTTATTGTGATTTGGGAGGACTGGTGAACTTCAGGGTTCAAAACTGTAATTATATTGTTTCCTTCAATAGCTATGATGAAGGTTATGCTTATGCCTTATACTTCATATTTATCCACTTACTTCTTTTTCAATAAATTGTGTTCTTCCAGATGTTGGCAAGTACGTTGGCCAAAGAAAGATGAGTACAGTAGTTTCAAAGATGCTAATGAGGTTTGGTCTCACTATGTTATTTTCTATTATTGTTTTTCTTTTTTGCAACTTTTAGGTCTGAATCTGATACATCTATTGAAGGTTAGAATGCCATTTGAATTTGAAAGAATATCTAGGCAAGATACAGTACTTGTTCTACTGCAATATACTGTGGAAGTTGACTTCAGTTTGCTCATTCACGAAGGAACATTTTATTACAATGCTAGAAAATGACTGCTTGGTAGTCGAAATAAAGTGAACTTTACAATGATTTATTTTGCCAATTCTCTAAGTTTTCTTGTTATTAAATATATGTATCAAATTAATTGCATTTAGTAAGAATTTGATCATATGTTGGAGAATGTGCGGGTGAAACAGTTTTTGAACATTTTCTCTAGGATAATTTTGTTACCCACAATATTTAGACTGATGAAGGCCAAGCAAAACATATAAATGAGCCCACATCCAAAATAGTAGTTGGCTGGATGCTGGAGTAGGAGTACTATGTGCAGTTCAATTATACAAAGTATTTCTTTCCCTTTAGGAAAAAAAAGGAAAAAAATAAAAGAAAAAGAAATCCTTTTAGTACGAAATCAAAGATAATGTGGTTAAGACTTTTTTAGTTTTTCCTCTCTTTAACTGTTGGAGGATTGCAGCTTGGAAAGAGAGAAAAAAATTATGCTGAAATCCATTTTTAAATATAATACTCACTGCATATTTGTTTCATTTGAGGGTTATAAAGGATATGTTTGGCCATATACTAACCTTTCATGGACAAAAAGTTGTTCAATCATTGAATACCATTTTTCTGTTTATAAACTGGAAAGTAAATTTTTAGTAGACAGCCAAACAAATTTACAGTAAGCATTTCATTTTTGACCTCTCTGCTTATGTAATATTTGATTTCTCTCTACAGGTTCTCAAGTATATGGGACCAGATGCTTTGAAAAAGGTAATTGAAAGCGCAGAGTTATATCGGTCAGGTATTGTGGACCAAGTAACAGAAGGTATATAGGTTGACTTTATAATACAACCTACATGCAGACCATGAAATTTTGTACAGATTTTAATTTGCAGTGGGCAGCAGAAATCCTGTCTTCTATTTTGATAGCTTGAGTGATGATTTTGGAAATGTAATGTTGCTATACAAATTTTGAGTAAAGAATAAAATAGGTTAAGAAACTAGGGTCTGGTTGTAAATGGAAGATCAAATTCTATACATGTGTTTATTCTGTAATTTAACAAATTATATTCTGATACAATGTATTCATGTATGTGGTGTATTTGAAAGAGATATTCTTGTTATATATATATATATATATATATATCAACTTATGTAGGGTTTGAATTCAATCTGAATTTCTTCTACACAAAATCTGCTTCTCAGTCATCATTCAAATAACATTTAGGAAATGCTTCATCAAAATTTATCTTCAAATTTTATTCCTCCTGCTTTTTCAAGCTCTTTTTATTTTTTATTTTATTTTATTTATTTTATTTTTTTGGCTACCCAACTTGTACATTTCTAGTAAAGATCTTAGGCATAGACAGTTGCTGCTTGCCACAGTATTGCATGATAGACTTGGACTCCCAAAAATTTCGATAAATAATGTTACATTGACATCTAAAAAATTAGTAACCAAATTGGTAACTATAGTGCCACAATAATGTTAGACTTATTAAAATATTAACCATAATTTGTCAATATTTATTAATTATTTTTTATTCATTTATTTTATTTAAGTTATCTGAATATCCTATAATATTTTTTATTTAATAATAAATTTAGTCAATATTTTAGTATTTATAGCATTATTCATAGTATTATTTATGAAATAATAATGTCATTTATATTTCTTAGAATAAGAATTTAAAAGCCCTTTCAAGTTTCTTCTCAAAATCAAAACTTTATTTTTTGATAATTTTTGAAGTGTTTTTTTTTGGTGAAGTTTACCGAACATATAATTTGTTATATATATATATATATTAATTTCAATTAACATGAAAAGTTCCAAATTCAGGGAACTAATTTTTTTTTTTTAATTATGAAAGTATGAACACATTTTTGTTCAAGTAATTTTCTCACGAGTAATATGGACTGTTACTTCTTTATGATCATAGTTTTTGATAGAGTTACCATTTTTTTTTGGCAGTTTAGTTTTTTAAATATCAATAAATTAGCATTGTTAATTTTTATTTTATTTTTTTAATTCGTTAACTGTTAATTTTGTAAAAATAATATATTTTTTAATTAATCTTTACTTTTTAAAATTTTTATTATTATTATTTTTTGGCTAACAATACTAATTTAATTATCGTTAAACTGCCAAAAAATAGAAGAAAAAAAAAGTAGGAGTGCAAATTACTTTTTTCTCAAAAGTAAAATATGGAATGCAAAAGTGCAAAAACCAACCAAAGACAATTGCAGCTTCGAAAAAGCTCATCTCTTTGGGCTTGAAGGTGAGACCTCGGTCAATCCCTTCCTCACCCAGAAAAGTCTCTCTCTCTCTCTCTCTCTTTTTCGGCCATGGACGTCCTCTCAATCTCATCTCCTTCCAGTTCCTACATTCCCTCTCTCAAACTCTCTCACTCCTCTCGCCCCAAACCCTCCTCCTACATCCCCATCTCTTCTCCCAAAACTTCCATTACGAAATGTCTCCAAACCACTGCCTCTCCTACCCCAAAACCCTCCTCCAAATCCCAGACTTTTCTGGACTCTTCCGTGCTGTTCTCAGCTCCTCAAACGCCGGGCACCGCCATGAGAGGCGCGGAGGCCGATGCCATGGGTTTGCTTCTCAGGGAGAGGATAGTTTTCTTAGGGAGTAGCATTGATGACTTTGTAGCCGACGCGATTATCAGCCAGCTTCTTTTGTTGGACGCACAAGACTCCACCAAAGATATCAAACTCTTTATTAACTCCGCCGGAGGTTCTCTCAGGTTAAAACAAGCTTTGGCCTTTTCTGGGTCTTTGTTTATCTTTATATTGTAGTTTTAAAGCCTCTGCTAATCTGGGTTTCTAAGATTTGTTCGAAAGTCTTTATTTTGATGTGCTATCTGTTGGGGAATGCTAACTGGGATGTACTTAAATTTTCCATTAGGACTAATATTTTTCAGAATTTACGTGGTTTGTATGGTTTTCATGCCTTTTAGTTTGTGTAGGTTCTCCGTTAGGAATTATTTTTATTTATAAAAAATATTTGAATCATGTATGTAAAGGTGCCTCATGAAACCAGCTATATTAGTTGGCTAAGGGCCCACTTACTATGGTCCATCACGCTAGCTGAAACCTAGTCCTTCGAAAGGTTAGTCAGATATGGGTTATAGTGAGGGTGTGCTTGCTGTAATCGGCAATTACCATGGGAGCTTGAGTGCCTTGAGAATAATACTTTGTAAATATATAGAGAAATATATAGTTCTGTGCTCTTGCAATACTTAAATTACATGAGATGATTTATTCTTTGGAGTACCTTTGTCGCATGGATGGCCATAAAGACAAGCTTACTACTAAAGAGAGGATGGTTCATTGGGGGGCTAGAACACCAGTGCATTATGTGTTTTTGTTATAGATCTATTAATATCATAGAAAATTTTATTGAATATCTTTTTTATTTTTTAGGAGATTTTGTATTCATTTCATGCAAAAATACTTGGTAATGGGGTGGCGGTCAGGGGGAGATGAAAATGAATCTCAATGGTGCACATCTGTAGGGGAACAATTTTGCTTCCATTAATTAAATTTTGGCTTCGTGTGCATACATTTATGACATTTTGGCTTAAAAGAACTGTGCACTTATCTCAAATTAGTACCAACCTGCATAGCAAATCTTAAGGGCAACTGTAGGTAGTGTCAGATTTCAAGTTTTTCGTTCGCAGAATTGTAATTGTAAAGAGCCTTAAAAGCTTAGGCTTTTGGTTTGATGGTAACATAACATGGAAACTGAGCATGGGTCTGTACCTGGTCTTGTTTTCAATTCCTACTAATCCAGTTTCTATTAATTTATGGTGCTGCTGTTGTTAGAGAGGCCTCATGTGGAGTGTTTATTTGTGTTCATGTTAACTTGATGTATATAGTTGAGTCCCCTTCCCAGTTTCTATTAGTTTAAGCTTTGAAATTGACAGTAACTTAACATATATGTTTATGTATATGTATATAGGCATGTGCATGTGTGTGTGTGGGTCTTGTGTATGTAGTTACGGATTTGTGGATAGATATCAACATATGCATGTGTGGCATTCTCCTAAGTTTGAGGTTTTTGTTCTGCTCTCACTCATTGCACTTGATGCTTAGGTCAATTTATAGGATGGTGGTGATTCATGAGATTAAGCTATCACCTTAGGAATGGTATAAGGAGTAGATGTATGTTAGATGAGAATCCAACCACAACAGTTTCATAGGACTATTCTCCCCTTTTGCTTTCATCACTATGGATCAACAGTGGGGATGGAGATAATTTTTTGGACATGCTGTCGAATTATGTATATTAGCTCATGATATGGCGCCATGTACTTATGCACATATACTGACATTTATACGTATTTTTCTACAAACTTAGAGATCTAGTAGTCTTAGCTTTAGTTCTGATTGAATGGAAATGTTTTTTGATGACACTATGAACTTTATGAACTTGTAATTCAGAGACATTAGATCTTTCATAGAAACTTTCATATTTAGTGTCATGCTGTGGTATTACACTATGTTCCCTGTTACCATACTCTGCCTTTTATTTGTTGCTGATTTGTGTTTGATATTTAAAATTTTAGTGCTACAATGGCTATCTATGATGTCGTTCAGCTTGTGAGGGCTGATGTCTCCACAGTTGCCCTTGGCTTTGCTGCTTCAACAGCTTCTATTATCCTTGGAGGTGGCACCAAAGGCAAGCGTCTTGCAATGCCCAACACAAGGATTATGATGCATCAACCTCTTGGAGGTGCTAGTGGCCAGGCAATAGATGTGGAAATTCAAGCCCGAGAAATCATGCATAGCAAAAATAATATCACAAGAATTATTGCAAACTTCACTGGTCGCTCATTTGAACAAGTCCAAAAAGATATTGATAGGGATCGTTATATGTCACCTATAGAAGCAGTTGAATATGGAATACTTGATGGGGTTATTGACAGAGACAGCATTATACCTCTGGAACCTGTGCCAGAAAAAGTGAAAGCCAGACTAAATTATGAGGAAATTAGTAAAGATCCAAGGAAATTCTTGACACCAGATGTCCCCGATGACGAGATATTTTGAGCATTAGATGTTTGATAAAGAGGTATATCATTATTACCACTTTCACTTTATTTTTTAGTTGCATAGACTCTTATGCAAGTTACAAGAACATAGAAATCCATATTTGTGCAATGAAGCAATGAGAGCCTTATTTATTGCGTGGTTTTTGAATAAACTGAAGTTGTGGTCGCTAAATATTTATGTCAGCTGACTCCTTTTTCTGTTTAAAATAACTGTACCAAAATGCATTTCATTAATAACTGTCAACGAATATGCTGTTGATGCATTTGCAAGTTCTTGGTTTGGTTTATATTGGAAAGTTTCTAGCTTTTGACTTTGAAAAATGAATTTTGCCTACCTAGAAGACTAGTTTTAATGGAAAGCTCCCCTAAGGTGCAGCAAAAATGCAGCATTCTTTCAGATTTTGTTAAATGAGAAAGATGGTTCACTTACATTTAAAGGTTATATAGAAGGGGCATTATATGTTGCCTTCTGCCTCCTGGCTCATAGGGACTAACGATTAGATGAATATGTCCAAATTTTAGGCATAGTCACCTATTGTTGCAAATATCTTCTAGAGGTGGAATATGTTCTAGAGTGCTTGTTTATATTATAAAGCAGTATATAAAATTCAGAAGATTTTGCCTCATAGTAGGCACATCTTCTACTTAATAAATCAAAACTATATTGGAAGTATGAAATGAATGCTAAATAAGTTTTTATGTTTGTATATTGTCCTTGATGTTAAATCTCTTAAAAAGTTTTGAAAAATAAATAGAGCAGAAATTAATGTGCCTACTATCCTACATGGATGTTTCTAAAATGATTTGAGGCATTTTGCTTTACACCGTGCTTGTCGTACATGATAATCTTACATTTTTTAGTTGAAGATTTGTTAATGGAAATTGTCGATTTGATTATTGCTTAGTAGCTTATTAACATGTTAAAATTTGTGCATAATGATTGTAACAATAATAACTGCTATTTTCCCCTGAAACATTCTTAAAGCACTCAGGCTTGGAGTTTGGCAAAGTGCACATCTCTTTCGAGCGTTGCTGGCTGGTTATTGGGGAAAGTTTTTAGCTCTCCCTTCCTTTCAGATAGGGCTGTACCATAGCAAAACTTAGAAATATTATGGTTAACTTTCTTTTGCTCCCTTTTCAATTTTGTGTTTCTTTTTAACTTTTTTGGTGTATGTGTAAGTTTTAAATTGATGGTGTTCCTTGGGACCAATTGTGAAAGAAAAAGCTCTCTCGTACACTAACAAAGAGCATACTAGATTGTGTAACATCTTTGGATAAAAGTGGTTTTGGATACCGACCACAAATATTATGCCTATCATCGTATGCAAACTTGTATATTGTGCCATTTGATCATATACAAGTCATAGGTACTATCTTATTCAATGGTTTGTCCCAACAAAGAGCATACTAGATTCTTTTTTACTTTTAATGAGTTTATTATTGTCCAAAATAAAAATAACGGAGTATATAAATGTTAAATAAAAGTAAATTGACCATGTTTAATGAAATTAGGAAAACATAAATATAAATAATAATAATACTTTATGAAAAAATATTTTAATTATTAGTTAGTAATAGTGGTTAGAATTTGTTAGGCTTTCCAAATAATTATAACTTGAATATATAAATAGATAAAAAAAAAACATCAAATTAAAAGGATTTGAAACTGGCTCTGATTTGTTGCTCTTTTTTGAAATACACAAACTTCAACACAATTTAATAGGAGAAATCATTAAGAAAAAACCAAAATTTGGTACACCTTATTTATCATTTATTGATCGTCTTAGGTTTGGGGATAAAAGGGTTAAAAAATATAAAAATAATAAAAAAATTGAGAACTAAACTAACCATAGAGGCATTGACTGCCCAAATAAACAATTAAAAAGCACAATGAACCTCTTGGGCATTCGGGGTCGATCCGGGTCCGGGTCCGGGTCGTTTTGGAAACGCGCGGCCCCAATATCCAGTTCCCGTTTAGAGAGAGAGAGAGAGAGAGAGAGAGGGAGAGACGAGAAGAGCGCTTTTGCACCCCTACGTTGCCAGTAGCGATTCCCCTTCCTTCTTCACAGCCACTTGAACCTTTTGAAAAAACATGAAGACGAAGCCATAGACACGTATAGAAAATTCTAGTGGAGGCGGGTTTTTTTTAACAGAAATGCGTTTTCTTTCTCGTCCACTTTACAAGCTCTCCTCTTCTTCTTCCTCATCCTCAACCACTGTTTTCATGGGCTCAAAGCAATTGTTCAAGTCCTCCTTTTCCAACCCATTAACTACTCTTTCACACAACAGACAACTCTCCAACATTTACAGAATCCCTTTCTCTGTTTTTCCTTCAAAACCCAGCTCCAGAAGTCCACCATTTTGTCTTAAAACTAATGGGTATTGCACAGTATCTCATGCTAATGTCCCTAGACCCGGTATGACTCTTCAAACCCACATTTGAATTTCTCTACGTATTTGAAGTATTCAGGTGTACTTGTCTCTTATCTAGAGTTTTTTTTTTTTTTTAGTATTAAATTTATCAGCTTTATGTTTATTGGATAGATAACCCAGGACCAGGAGAAGAGAGTGGAATGATTGTATGTGTACATGTTAGTGCTTATTTGAAAGGCTAAGAATTTTTGTTTGAAATTTTTTTATGTAGCTGTTTTGGAGGACGCAGAGGAGAGTTCTGTTTCCATGAGGAGAATTTTGAAGCGGAAACTGGAGGAGCTTGGCATGGACATAGAAATATGTACACCAGGGCAGTACAACCACTTGATTTGTCCAATGGTATGACTTATATTTTTACTTCCACCCCTACGTTATTTCATATATCGTTGGTAGAATTAAAGTTAAAAAAATATATGTTCATTTTTCAAGTTTCTCAAGTCTTTTTCCTTACTTTCTTCATTATAATAAATTGAATATGCTTCAAGCCAGCATTGTTTAAACTCTAGGCTGCTTGGATAATAACATTAATAATAATAATAAATAAATAAATAACTGGGTGTGCAATGTTGGTATAATATCAAGGTGATTTCTGACTAATGAGTGGATGGGCTTCAACAAACAGTTATGCAGGTGAGCATAATTAGGAAAAACAGATTTAGCTGTAGTTCTTAACTATTTTAACATCAGAGTAGTTGATAATTTTAAAAGGTAAATATCTTACAATAATCCCTTGGAGGAATGGCTTACTAATAGCAGTGCAATAAGTTATAAAGTGGCAGAATTGAAGATTTACTGGTTAGAATAACAATTAAGTTATCCAGAAAAGCTTGGTATTAGAACTTCCTATTTTATGAAAACACATCTTGTAATGGAGGCCAAGAATGACATATGGTGTAGATCTGTTGTTGAATTATTGTTTGTTTTTCCATCAATGCATGAATTTTTAATTGTAAACAATGTTGTTAGCATATAACGTGATTTATAAGGATATTCTAAAGACTACAAAAACGACATTGAAATGAGAGGGCTCTGTAGTAGGAGATTTGCTGTTTCTTATTGGGCTCTTGATGTGCCTGTTTTGTGCTGTGTATTCCATTCTTAAAGCAGCGTTTTAAAAGATTATACATGCTTCAGGGAAAAAAGTGGAAATACTCAAAACATTCCATTTGATACTCCAGTTAGAAAGCTATATGCTGGCCAATTAGTATCTGTGGCCTTGTTAAAAATAAATTATCATCTAGTGTAGAAACTTAGGGCATCGGAAATGGATATCATCTACAAGAAACCTGTGCATCCCTTAGCTTTAGTGGGCTTCCTTGGGTTTTAATAT
Source organism: Ochetophila trinervis (assembly GCA_003254975.1). Lineage (NCBI taxonomy): Eukaryota > Viridiplantae > Streptophyta > Magnoliopsida > Rosales > Rhamnaceae > Ochetophila > Ochetophila trinervis. Next base: position 30,885 of record QANX01003652.1, read on the forward strand.
GTTTTTTTTCTTTTTTTGAGTTAAAAAGTTTTTATTTTCTATCTTAAATTTTTACTGATATGTAGTTGCTTTTTGTATGCTAGTGCAAAGGTGGTGATTCGGACGAAATGAGCTTGTCGCTATATATCACACATGATTGGTATGCTTTTACCCTTTCACAAGTTTATCTTTTCATTTTTTTAAGAGATTGTAAATCATCTTTATATTGGGATGTGTAATGTGTAGGAGCTCTGCTTTGTGGAATTGCTTTCGTGGAAAGTGTGGGTGGAGAGGCAACACAATGGTAATATCTTCGCTTATCTGAGTTCATTTAAGATGATTTTTAATGACATTATATTGAATGTTATTGGATGTGAGAGTCACATGGCTTATCGTTGCTGTTTTCTTTCAGGCTTCTGCAGGCAGCAGACCATCCTATGAGACTCTACACAGTATCACTAAAGTTAAGAACATAAGGGAAATATCAGTGGAAAGTTTGAACCTGGAACCACTTTGTGATGAGGTTCTTTACCTCCCATTCTTTCCATTACTTTTGTTGGAAATAATGTTAATAAGAATGAATGGGCAGTTTGTTTCACTTGCTTTATTTATCACTGTACTTTCTTACCAAAATCTGAATTTAGTTGTAGCAAATTATGAATACTGCTACTTATTAATGGTTTGCAAAAATTTTCTCCATTGTCAAGGCTTAAGAATGACTGAAAAGAATTGAATGCTAGGGCTGATTTTTGTTGTCATTTAAGCTAAGGATGTCTATATTTTCGTCCTCAAAATGTATGCATTTCCTTCTCTTAAATGTTATGTCATTAACATAGTTTTGTAATTGAAAAAGAAGTTTTTTTGGTGGGCTTCTCTGCAATAGTGTCCATTAGGTGATCCTAAGAAGCTGACTTCTTGTATTTATGGATTATTTTACTATCCTAGTTTTATCTGCTAAGCTCATAATTTTCACACAATAGCAGCTTTTGGGATTGGATTGGCTAATGTGAGTGGTGGAGGATTTGAAATTCTTTTGCTTTTTTCTTGTCTCTGGATGGGAAATTTGTTTTTACTTTTTCCCCTTATTAATCCAACCACATTAGTTATCTTCCCTACCATGTAAATACTTTTGTTTCTTATTATGGTGTTTACTAGGCAAAGTTTACTTATGTGAAATCTTTTTAATTTTATTTGGTTTAGATGATTTCTATCCATTTGATTTCTTGGATCATGATAAAAGTCAATTGCCCAATGTATATTTGGCTTGCTGTTACAGAATGAATGGTTTGCCAAATGTCTATTTGGTTTGCTGTTACAGAACGAATGAACTTTTTGCGCTATTTTTTGTAGTTTGTTGTTGCTTGTACTTTTAATACCAGAAATATTCTCAAGTGAATTATGCTTTTAACGATGCATTATATTTAATGTAATCTTTTCATCTTTGTTTCAGATAGTTGATTATTTTGCGGAGCGAATGATAACCAGGGAGACGTTGCAGAGAAATGCTGTAATGCAAAAATCTTCTGGTGATCAGGTGCAGTATATTGCTGAACAATGAAAATAATTAGTTTCCGTTCATCTATGCTTTTAAATGCTTTTGATCTAATTTTTGTGCTGACATAGAACAATATATTTAGTAGACTGTCAACATTGTCTGGATGACTATATCAGTGTTTTCCTTTTATTTTGTTTCATGGCCTTCAAAACTGAGCCCAGGAGTAGACAGTAGAGCAGTCTGGTTCATTGATTCAATTTTTTGTTTTGTTTGACTATTAAATTAAAATATTTATTTATTTTAAGATGGTCAAAAGAATTTCAGACTTAAAGTTATGAAAATCTCTGACTAATCAAGAAATGAACAATAAAAGAATTAAGTGTGCATCCTTGTTTAGTTAAGCCTGTCAAGTAAGAAAAATTCTAATACAGTTTTTGTTCTATTTTACTTTATATTTTAAAAACAGAGCACAGGCAACAAACTAGGTAAAACTATGAACGCATGGCATGATTGACGGATAACAAATATATATAATATCATATTTAGAGTCAAGCTGGCTTTTGGTGCTGTAGCCAATATTTTGACTGAATGGGGAAACACTTTGGATTATTAGGTTTATGTTATATATTTTCTAAGTAAAATTTATTAGAAGCAATGAAGAAAGAAAAGAAAAAGTGATGCAAAATTAAGATGTAAGTTTTCCTTCTTTGGAAAATATTTCTATATACTATTTCATTGACTATACTTCTACCAAATAAGTCTGATCCTTCTTTTTTCATTTTTCTTTTGCAGATTGCTATTGCATTTACTTACTGGAGAAATGGAATGCTGGTTAGTTGCAAGTATCGAAACATTGACAAGAAGTTTTGGCAGGTGTGAAAAATGTTGCTCTTATCATATTCAAGTGGTTAAAAATAAAAATAAAAATTGCACGTTGAAAATTATGTATGTGTGTGTATGGGAATATACATAACACACAAACATATAGAAACACTCATATACATCTATTGATATTGTTGCATCAAATTCATAATGTGCTTGTCTCTTGATAATATTCTCAAAACTTATTGTTACAAATACATATTAGCTTGATATATGTAGTTGGGTCCACTTCCTATCAATTTAAGCTTTTAGGAATATTGTTAACTTAACAGGGTATTAGAGCTTAGTTATTTGTCGAGCATTTTGTTCAAATCCAGCTGTCCTGTTTCTGTTAATTAACTGATCTGCACATGTAAGGTCTAGTTTTTTGTCCTCTCTTAATGGGAGAGCCTAAACATGATGGGGAGTGTTAAAACTATATGTCATACCTTGATTTACATAGTTGGCTCACTTCCTATTAGCTTAAGCTTTTGGGTAAGTGGTAACTTGCAGTTCCTTTTTATTTGGATTTTTCAATTAGAAAAAAGTTTTGATAATGGCTCTAGATCTCATATTCCTTTTCCTTTGATTTTTTTCAGGAAGCAGATACTGAAAAGGTTTTTTATGGGCTTGATGATATAAAGGAAACTGATGATATTATAATTGTATGTCTTCCACTGTTCTGTCAGCAAATGGTGTCTTCGAAAATTATATCTGATACTTGACATATTACTCTTCTATAGGTTGAGGGAGAAATGGATAAACTTGCAATGGAAGAAGCTGGCTTCACTAACTGTGTTAGTGTACCTGATGGTGCACCTGCCTCAGTCTCGAAAAAGGATTTGCCACCTGAAGAAAAGGTTTGTTTTATGCTTAGGGAATTTGCTGCAATCTTTGACTCTATGTAGTTCTGTTTGTACATAAAGAAAGTAGTATACAATGGGGGTAAATTACACAAAGGAGTCTCTAGTTTGGAACAAGTGATTTTCTAGTATTAATTTAATTTGATTATCTCTTACCTATAAAACTTAAACACATCCAGAAACTTTGTAAAGAACTATTATTGAATTTATGTCTTTAGGATTTTGTTTCTATAGTTTTGACAGTATATTATATAGAAGCCTTAACTACAATGAACATTTACCTTTCTTACACGATTTTCAAAGTTATGGTTATTTTTAGTATAGACCCTATCTTATTTTTTTTTTTTTTTCACTCTTTTTATCAATGCAATGTAAAGTGTATCAAACTGTCATCTTTTTTATCAATTGAATGTAAGTGTATCAAACTCAATTCAGCCGAGCCTAATTATCCTAACTAACTTAGTTACCTACTTAGTTGACAATCACACCTTCTCTCTGTTTTGTTTTGTTTTTCATTTATTTATTTATTCATTTATTTTTTATAATTTTCCTCTCTAAGAAACATTACTTTATTTAAATTACAACCAAACAGTACATAAAAAGAGGATGTGAACTCCCCAAAGATCATAAGCAAAGAAATTAGTATTAGGAATAAATAATCTATATATAAAAGAAAGGTATAACTGTTAGAATAATGATATCCATTGTTATTTGATACATTATGGATTGGTAAAATTGGTGAATCAGGTGAGAAGTATGGAAAGAGAGGGATACGAACCACAAAAGAACAACAATAAAATATAAACTGCCAATTGGCTTACACATGACATCCATCCAACATACAGTAATCATGAAAAATGTGTAATCTTTGAATTCGTTAGAAGAGTGATACTGAAAGAGAAGTTAAGAATTAGGAATGCCGAGTCTCTATACTCTAAACATCTGAACAAAGTATTTGCTCTGAGTAATTATATAAGCTCTTAGGTTTATTTTACCAGAATTTGGTCCCAAATACTTGTTAAGATTTATCACTTCTTGATTCATTAAGACTCCTATATCTGGATGCTTCACTTGCACAAATTCTTGCTCTTCTATTGATACTTTGTTCAATTCAGATATATTTCATTATATTCCTCCTTAATCCTGGGAATCTGATGCTCTGTGTGTTCTGTAAAGCTAGGATACAAAGTATCAATACTTGTGGAACTGCAAAGAATACTTAAAGAAGGTTGGTTATAATAGCTTTACTCTTATTGAAGTTATCGAAGTTTATTGGTTCAGTTTTAAATTGGCAATAATGATAGGCATCACGCATTATACTTGCCACTGATGGAGATACCCCTGGTCAAGCCTTGGCAGAAGAGCTTGCACGTCGCCTTGGAAGAGAGAGGTTTCCATCATTGTTTCCTGATATCATTTTTTATGGTTGTTTGAGTTGCAATTCACTTCATGAGTTTTTGGTTAAATTATTATGTTGTTCATGTTATTACAGATGCTGGCGAGTCAGATGGCCAAAAAAAAATGATGTCGATCATTTCAAAGATGCAAATGAGGTTAGGTTTGATGATATTCAGATCTGTAATAGTGAGCATATTTTAGTATCAAACTCTGGGTAATATGTTCCAGCTGTTAAATATTTTTTTGATGCAATCATGCAAACCCAACTTAAATTCATATAGTTATGACTGTAATGTGTATTTCAGAATGCAGAATTGTAGGAAGCATGCACACACACACACACACACACACACACACACACACACACACAGAGAGGCATGACGATATGTTTATATGTATGTGTTTGTATTTCTGTAAAGATCGAATTGATTTTTGGAGTCTAGTGAGTTTTTATTTTGCATGTTATACATTAATATTCTAAGGAGGTCAGTGCAGTTCTGTTATTCCATTCAGAAATAACAGGCTGATGCCGTGGTATTGCTGATCAAAAGATTATAGATGATAAACTCTGGAGCATTAGAAGTATTGCTTATTTATTATGCTACATGGTCTGTAGCATGCATCTTCCCCATTGACTCTCCATTTATAAATTTTTTCATTGGTTGGTCACATGGTTTGTTTTGAACATTATTCTGAGTTTTTACTTTGTTATTTTCTCTGACACAACTCTAGCAACAACTTACGATCCTTTAAAATATGCTTTTGCAGGTTCTCATGTATTTGGGTCCTGATGTACTAAAGGAAGTAATTGAGGATGCCGAGTTATATCCTATTCGTGGATTGTTCAATTTCCGAGACTACTTCGATGAAATTGATGCATATTATCATCGGACTTTAGGATATGAGCTTGGTGTCCCAACTGGGTGGAGCGCTCTGAATGAGTTATATAATGTAAGTAGAGTTCTACATTACCTGTCACTTTTTCAGTGAAAAGAAACAAATAAAATCAATGATTTCAGAGACCACCTAGTTTTAAATAGACGACCTATATAGACAATATATATTTACATTAGAGATTTTTTCTGAAACCAAAGTGATAAAAATGAAATGAAATAATTTATTGCCCATGATTTCTTACTTTAGAAAAAAAAAATAATAAATTGATTTAAAAAATATGCTCTGATTTAGATGTATACTATATATATAGTCTACTTAATTTGAGTTTTAGGTGGTCAATTTCATCAAACTCTAATAAGAAACTCACTGGAGGGGCAAATTTGACATTATACAGAGGTGACATTTCCAAAAACTTTAGGGACTAAGTTAAAACTCAGCAGAAAGTACATAACTTAATAATTATCCTTGTATTCTCTTGTTATGTTATGTTAATAATTGTAGGGTTTCTCATCCTCTAGAATTTAGGTTTTGAATGGTTTATATTGTTTATAAAGTTTTTGTTTGTTATTGAAAGAAAAATCACCCAAATGATTTGATCTTTTGTTTGTTACTGTTTCTTTTGGCTATGTTGAAAACATAATCAGTTGAAATCTGAGGTCTTGCTGCTAATCTTAACTGATTATCTTTCTTATTTTATATCCTAAAGGGGTTAATATTTGCTGACTTGTATTGGTGACTGCTAATGGCGACAAAGTCTATTCTAGTTCATATTTTATTATTTTGATCAGGTTGTGCCTGGTGAGTTAACTATAGTAACTGGGGTCCCTAATTCTGGAAAGAGTGAGTGGATTGATGCTCTCTTATGCAATCTCAATGACAGTGTTGGTTGGAAATTTGCACTTTGCTCTATGGAGAATAAGGTAAACTGGTCACAATTAAATTTGTTTTTGATGTTTACTCGTTTATGTATATTTGTCAGCTTTCTATATTTGTATGTCAATATATGGGTACACAGGACATAATATTAATGATTTGAAGGGAGAATATAGATTAGGCACTACATTATTTTGAAAAGTTATTAAAGATTTTCTAGTTAAAAGAGTTAGATGGAATATCTTGTTATAACTCATGACAGTTTCTGTTCTTTATTTTTTCTTGCATCTTGTGCCAATTTCTTAGAATCTAACTATGAACATTTATGTCCTGCCTTCTAAATTTTATACCATATATATATATATATATTATTCCTGTCTTTTTCTTTCTCTTTGAGCAAAGTTGAAATGAAGTTACTGCTCTTTGGACAAAATTTACTTTTCAAAACTGCAGAGGTTTATTCCAAACAACCGCCCAATTCGGATCAGCTCACTGGTTACAGGATTGATTAAAGACTGGAACATAACATGCCTTCTAGATTCTGAAGGTCCTGTAGATTTAAGAAACATTCTGAAATTTGGACTCTTTCTTTTCTTCTCAGTGTCAGCAGCGGCAAATGCTTTTCAGTGCTTTTTATTTTTTATTTTAAATAATTTTAACATACCATAACCCTAAAACCCATATGGGTATTTTTAAAAACATCTGGGTCAACCCAGATCCGGCTGAAACAAGTGAGGCGAAAGCCTCATGCGCCTCAGGGTGCAACGCCTCGAGGCGGTGCGCCTGGAGAGGCTGAGGAGTGCGCCTTGAGGCACTTTTCCGGCGCCTTGAGCGTTTTTTAAAACATTGCTTAGGATCAAAGAAAAGTGAATTTCCTTGAAGTCCTTTGCAGTATATGCCCATAAAGAAGCCCCAAAGCTTAATGTTATCCCATTTAAGTCCTCATATCTTGACTCAGTCCTCAAAAAGCCTTTCATTAACCAAGTTGTCCATGGTAAAAGCCAAAACAGTACATATCCAAACAACATTCCATCTTTTCTACCCCCAAAGTCTCTAACATGACTAATCATTGAAGAAACTTTGGAATAATAGTGTTTCTTATTAAAAAACTATGAACAATTACAAATATATAGAATAAAATACTCATATAAAAGGAAACTAATAAAGACTAAATAGAGGCTAATAAAGACAAATAAGGCTAACTCCTAATTATGTGCAACACAATTAATTCCTATAATTACTCAATAAATATAGAAACTAAATATTACATATTTACAACAATCATCAATGATGAACAGATTGGGGGAATGCCCATAAATCCCAGTGATGTTGTAGGACAGTAACAACAAATAGAAGATAAAGATAGAGTTTGATAGGGAGGGAGAAGTAGAACAAAGGGGGAGATAATAGACGAAGGGGGTAGAATTGGAAGAAGAAAGAGAGAAATAGACTAATATTAGAGAGAGGAATAACAAGGGAAAACCCCAAAGGGAAAATATCTTTATTCAATAATTCATAATTAATTATCTCTTTAATAGAGTTCTAGTGATCCCTATATATAATAAAACAACCCAATAACATTAGGAAACTAAATACAATAAGGAAACCTAATTTAAACTAGGACACTGATTCAAAAAAGTAAGAAAACATCTTAATACTAAAAACCCTAAATAAATCATAAAAATTCTAGAAATTCTTTATTTATTTATTTATTTTTTAATTCTCCATCATCCAGCTTCATCGATTAACCAAGACCATTACTTAGTGGCCACTTTACATTATAAGAATCAAGCAAGCATATGGTCTTCTTTGTAATATATAAGTAAGAATATACGAGCAAGATCTCCACAACTGTTTACCTAGTAAAGCAAGATTCCTCATTTTGATATTTCTCATTCCTAGTCTGTTTGATTTGACTATTGATACCATAGTCCGTGATATAAATTGGTCTTTAAGGACTTCTTAACTACTCTCCCACGAGAAACCCTCTTACTAATTTTCTGGAAAGTATTCTGTGAATCTTCATTGGTAGTCTAAACAGTGAAATATAAAATAATCTTTCATTTTCACTTGTACCTGCATTTTTTATGATATACTATTTTGATTCGAGCTGCTCACCGTTGCTCACATCTCCATACCTCTGTGTGGCTGCAAGCTTGTGCATTTGTGTTTTTCTTGTGCCTTCTTAGGAATACAATTACAAAATGCAGTTGTGATTCCAACTTTTCAAACATATTTTCATATCTGGTTTAGTTTTGAACACAGAATGCAAAAATGGGCCCTATTAATTTTAATTGAAACAAATAGACATCTTTGTTTGAATTTTGCATTTTGGTTGTGGTCTTTTTGCTGGTGCCTTATCTCATTCAAGAATTGTTTTTATGAGCAATGAAATGGTAAGAAATGGTATTTTGAATAATAATCACTGTTACTTGTATTTGAACTATGAAACTTGATTTGTTACTTATGGTGTCTTTATGTGCAAACTATTGTATACTAATAACATCATCCATTTACTTCCATCCACTTTTCCTGTTGCTGCACTTTTGTGCTCATTCTACTCATGTAATGGTTTAAAGGTTAGGGAGCATGCAAGGAAACTGTTGGAGAAACACATAAAGAAGCCGTTCTTTGCAGCACGGTGAGTTTTCTAATGTCTTTTTTAATTGCTCTCCATGAACTAGGTGTCTTTGTTACAATTGTTCATTTCCTTTCAGCAGCTTGACTCTGATATTTAAGGATAATTTAAGTTTTATAACATTCTTTTTACTTTTATTTTTCCTTGTTTTAAAATTTTCATTTTCTTGTCATTAACTTTACCTTTGATCTTTATATTGGTCGAAGTTATGGTGGCTCTGCTGAGCGAATGAGTATTGAAGAGTTTGAGCAGGGAAAGCAATGGTTGAGCGACACATTTTATCTCATACGGTTAGTCAGGAGTATAAGTCAGCTGTTTCATATGTTAATACAACCACATTTGAAATGTCAATATGATTAGTAATGCCATTGCTAATTTTACATCTTGCCTATTTTGCCTTGTCTGGGTAGCATTATTGTTCTGTTTGTTGAGATGGAACTGATTTAACCTCGTAGATTAGCAAGACAAGTCTGTTTTGGATACTCAAGATCTGTTATTTAAATACTGATATGAATATGGAGCCAATCTGCTGCAAAGCTGCCTGTATGGGCTATCAGCTGCTTTATTTAGTCCAACAAATATCACTTTTGACTTTGAGGACAATTTTTTATTGTTATTTTTAATAACAAGCACGCTCTGTTGGCTTCTTTCTGGCAGGGATTGGTCTTCTGATCAATCATGCACTCTTATTGATGCCGCAAATATATATATTCCTTTGCTCTCGAAAATGATTACATAAAAATATTCATTTCAAGTTGGTGCTTTAGAATGCCTTCACGCTTAGAATATTATGTCTTACATCATTGCAAATTATCTTTTTACATCTCTTTCTCTTGATTCCCTGTCATAATGATCAGCTTCATAATTCGAATGCTACTTATTTAGAATTCATGTGGTGAAAAGTCTTTTCTTCCTTCAGTTTAGGTCTGAATATCACTGTGCCATTTTGAGTTCTCTTATGGACCATGTGACAGGTGTGAAGATGATTCCCTTCCAAGCATAAAATGGGTTCTTAATCTAGCAAGGGCAGCAGTTCTAAGGTATGGGGTACGTGGACTTGTTATTGACCCTTACAACGAGCTTGATCATCAGCGTCCTGTGAGCCAGTGAGTCCTTTGAATAACTCTTATTCATTTTGATTGTAGGTTTTCTGCTGTTTGAAAATGTTTTATCTAGTGTATGAGAATATCAATTTAAAGTCCCTGGAACTTCTTGAATTTCTACCAAATGTGAATTCTTCATTCTTCCTGTGATGCAGAATTGGAATTGTATTAATATGTTTATTTGAGTTTTTATTAGGTTAGGACTTAGGATTTTAGCTATTTTAAAATCTATTTTCTATTAGAAATTTAGTATTATTTGGTTTTGATTTAGTTTCCTAGTTGGATTAATTTTTCTTTATTGTAAATAAGATTCATTGTAACCCTATTTAGATAGTTTACACTGTAACACTCGACTGACTATTGTATAAAGACCTTGAACTCTTCCAAAGTTTTTCTCCGTGATAAGACCATATTTTTATCAGGGAGAATAGAAGAAACTGATAAGTATTACTATGTCATTTGCTATAACCAATGTCAGATAACTTTGCTGCCATATTTTAGCCACCTATATTCCTGCTGCCACCTGCCATATCTTGGCAAACAATTTTCCTGCAGCAAGCCCACAGCCACTGAAGAATTATCAATTACATCTTCTGCCCATCATATTCTTAGGGTTTTAATCCTGCCACCACCCTCTTTGCCCCTGTTTATGCTAAAATCTTTATCTTCTCTATTCAATTTAAATATGTCCCTTCTGACCATGTATCCCAAACTGCTGTGCATTTCATTTTTTCTCCTCTATATGCCGAAATTTAATATTTCGAGGTTTTTTTACTGGAATTTTTTATTATATTTTTTTAATTATTAATTTTTTTTAAAAGAAAAAGGAAAAAAAGAGAGAATGTTATTGATCCCTAAAAATTTGCAAGGCACATGGCACATCAAGGCACTCTTCATGCATGCAGAGACGTGCCTTTTAGTTGGTAAATACAACTAATGGTAAACTACATTAATTTAGGTCCATTCTTCTTTGCAAGTTTACCCATACATCCTAACATAAAGGAATGAAAATTGGAAAGTTGATATAAAAACCATCATACAAATAGTAGGAGGTGATGGTTTGTTATTGTTACTATGGATTAAAGAGCTCTTTAGTTTTTTGCACTACATGGAAATCCAAAGCATTTGAACAGCCTAAAATTATTTTATTCGACCATATGAAATATCTTTATTGCCTTTTAAGGGGAATAATAATAATAATAATAATAATAATAATAATAATAATAATAATAATAATAATAATAATAATAATAATAATTCTTTTATGCTAGATATAAGGGTACCTTTTGTATATTCAAAGCGTACATTATATCTAGCATAAAAGAATTAAAATTGGAATATTTATATAATAACTAATAAACATCAGATAAATCATGGTAAGAAGCTTATGGTTTTGCTGTAGATGGTAGATAATAAAATAATTCACTATTCTTTGCACCACATGGAATAGAAACTGATGAACCATGACTGTGAATATATTATCTGATGATGGAGTTTGAAATTTTGTCTCTAGCTTTCCGAGGAAAAAGTAGCTGCAATTTAATTTTTAATTCACCGAAGTTAATTTGTTTTAACTTGTAACAGGACAGAAACAGAGTATGTCAGTCAGATGCTAACCCAGGTTAAACGGTTTGCTCAACATCATGCTTGCCATGTTTGGTTTGTAGCGCATCCGAGACAGGTTTGCTGTCATGTGCTTTATTGTATTAATTGTCTCCTTTGCTTCTTTGTACTTATGTTTTCTGCCAATTTTCCCTCGACTAACAGTTACAGCATTGGGTTGGGGGTCCACCCAATATGTATGATATAAGTGGAAGTGCACACTTCATAAACAAGTGTGACAATGGCGTTGTAATTCACCGTAATCGAGATCCAGAGGCTGGTCCTATTGATCAAGTTCAGGTAAGTGTTGTTTCTCATCACTATCTCAATTCCATTTTCACTAATGTTGTATTATGCCTGTCGCTATTGCTATAGACATTGAAGTGCACTGTTATACTTCATAATTTACAGGTTTGTGTTAGGAAGGTACGGAATAAGGTCGCAGGAACTATAGGTGATGCCTTCTTGTTGTATGATAGGTATGGTTACTTTCCTCTCACAGTTATGTGAATCTAAGTTTCAACACGATAGAAACCTTGTATCCTTGAATGTAATGCTTTGAGGATTTACATGTGTGATTATAAAATACCAATTGCAGCATTCCTTGTTGCATTTGGTTGCAATAAAATAACAGTCTAGGGTGTTTGATATGTAAAGTTGCTCTCCTATATAGCAAAATTTTTATTAGACATATCAGGTCAAAACATTTTTCTTCAAATTGTTTTACATGCAATTAGTTTATAATATCGAAGAAAGTACTCTAGTTTTGTCACAATAGGGGAAAGAGCTAAAACAAGAGTCGGTGAAACATAGTCTCATAGTTCCTTTCACTTTGTAATATTCCCACGTGTATTGTTCTTCTGGATCATACATTTAACTTTTACTGTGTTCTTCTGCAATTTCACCGCCGCTTCTCTTTCTCTCTTCCAAAAGAAAGAGAGTAGTTTCTGCATGTTTCAATGGGGATGGACTGACATTTTGAGATGAAAATGATGGTGGTTCTTTTGATTGTCTGGACAGGGTAACTGGTCAATTTATGGATGCTAATGAACCATCATCTTTGAAGAAAAAAGGCTACGTCAAGAAACTTGGAAAAAACGTTGTAAAGTAGCATCTATTGAATATCAGAGCCTGGTGAGCTGCTTGATTCCAGTCGGTGTTTCTGACTTCATGCCATATTCATGGTGGAAACAGAAGCGAAGAAAGCTAGTTGATGCATTTTTGAGTATCTGTTGTAACATAAAAGTTTTAGGTGGATAGGTTAAAATTTTGTTTGATTCTGTATTGGAGGTGTTCCATTCAAGTGCTTATTTGTACAGATTTGTTCGCTGAGATATTAAGCTACATCAAAGTGATTAATTTTCGGCTCCTAAAATTTATGTTACATTTCAAATCTCAAATCTCAGCTTTTTTTTTTCTTCCTTGCTGGGATGTATGTTTTGCTTTATTACGATTCAATACAAAATTGGACAAACAACCCAAGTAACAATTTGAACTGTTTAAAAATGGATATAGTCGTGCATATTTGTTTTTTTGTTTTTCCTAAGCCGACCCTATCGGAAATAGACAACTTGTCTCAACTAATATCGAAGATATGATGGAACTAGTCCATTTATTGTTTTCTCCTGTAATAATTTCAAGTTTGATTCTCTATGGCCTCAAATATAAATTTATATATTTTTGGTAAACTATAAATATATATGTATATAATGCCCATTGAACCATTTAAGTTGCTTTTAAATAAACATGATATAATTGCAATATAAAATTATTGTCGGCCAAAAACACTAGTCGATGGTTGATTGTCCATCAAGATTCCATTCATACACCAGGGAAAAGAAAAATCCTTTAATCAAAAATTGAAGTGCTAGGCTCAAGAGCCTTTAATCAATCACATGGTAGAGAATAAACAGTAGAGGGGTCCATCTGAGAGAATTAAATTATGGAGTTTTATGGGCTGTCGTAGTTGTTGATTAAAATTCATTTGCAAAAAAAAAAAAAAAATACAATCAAATACGGTGCATTATTTTTGAGGGGCCAATCTTACCACATGCTTAGCCAACTAATCATGTGATTACAAGACCAAGTCAAACATTGTGGTACAATTATATTGTGCCAATTGGCAAGCTGTGAGAGGCTGGACAACGGGAAATACAAGAAATTCATTTTTCTATAACGGGACTAAAAGAGGATAACCGGGACAAACACAAGGCATACAAATTAAAAATTGTAAACACTATGCTATTTTCCACGTGGAGGTATCCGAGGTGTGCTAGCTCAGCTGCATAAAATAAAATAATAATAATAATAAGTTTGTTACATTTTATCTACCTGAAATGTGGACCTTTTTCATTAGACTAAATTTTGAGCATATTTTGGTTAAGAGAAAATTTTAGAAATATATGAAAGTACTTACAATTTAAATTTGTACGAGTCTTAAATTTAGTATTTACATAAAACAAGGAGTGGTTCTAACTTCTAATGCAATAAAAAATTTATTTTGCACCAATATCTATTATTATTATTATTATTTTTAAAAAGAAAGTATAGATAGCTAACAAAACATTTGGAAAGGCTGCCCCCACCAAATATTTTCAGCCAAAAATGACAACAAAACGTTACTTCCAATTACAAATTTAAAAGTGCGGATTTTTTTAGTAAGTAATTTTTTTCGTGTGCCTAAAATAATGAAATACATAATCCCAAGCAATGATCCTTACGGGGCAGCTAATGGTAAAAACTATTATTTTTCCAGATGATAATTCAAGTTTAAATATCTCGATTATATGCTAAGCATTGTTTATTATTGGAATAATGGCTATGCGTTGCTATGTATATATGTAAAGTATATTGCTCTTTTGAATAAATGCATGTGTGAATTTCGTGTGGACGCGAAAAATAACAAAATATATGGTGCAACCTTACGGCATGCCTAATCATGAAGCTTTTTTATTTTTTATTGTTATAGGTAATCTTGAACATTCACTTATATAACCGTTATTATAATAATTTATAATATATATAAATATATATGCTGTAGGCTTAAATGACTTGGAACATTGACAATACGTTAAGGCTTCTATTATGAATAAAATATGAATATCTCATATCAAATAATTTTATAATTAACTGTTCTTATTCGAAAAGTTAATAAAATCTCAAGAAATGAAGATGTTATGATTCGCTTTCTAAACCTAAAAGAAAATCTAGCTGTCCATAACGAACTACAAATTGAAAAAAACGACACCAACGTTGGAATTTAACTTTAAATACCAAATGGCAGATCATCAAATGGGAATCTACAAGGCTTTTACTTTGATGTTGTGGCAAAATAATGACAAAAATTTATATATAACTATGTCAATAATATAGTTTAATGGATAGTCATAATCAAGTATTCAGAAAATATTTTATATGATCGATCATATTTTAATTAATGACGATAGTAAAAAATGATATGACATGCAAATATATTTCCAAACATAATTAAAATGGTCCAAATCACAGCTCTGACTTTTCCAAAGGTTCAGCCAATAAAATTTCACAGTTTAATATAATGATAATCGAGATTGAGCGTAGGGGATAAAATCCTTCTCCTGCCAAAAAACCCCAAGTGGGCCCCAATTGATTCTTTCACGCCAAAGGTTTGCTGGCCTCCAGCTAAGCAAAATCCTTGGGAAGCAAGAATCCCAACGGCTCCATATGCGGTGGCCACAGATAAGTGACCGTTTTGGTGGGGTCCACTCTTAAATTTTCAAAAAGATATATAACGGCTATATCAACCCCCAACCTTTTCCCACTTGAACAACAATTCCTTCTCATTTTCCCTTTCCCCAAACACACACTCAAGAAGTGGGTTTTTTTCCTTACCCTCTTTCTTGCTTTGCCTGGAAAATTTCCTAGGAAATTTTTACTTTTTTTCCCCAGAAAATGACTGTTGAGGTCGTTAAGGCCGAGGAGACCCAGATTGCCGAAGTTGTTTTGGCTGCTCAAGATGAAAAAACCAAAAAGATTGTGAAGGAAGAAAAAGAAGAAGAATCAAAACCCAGAACAGTTGAGAAAAGCTCTTCCTATAAGGAAGAGAGCAACTTTCTCTCCGATCTCAAGGAGTTTGAGAGGAAGGCTTTGAATGAGCTGAAATCAAAACTCGAAGAAGCTATTCTCGGAAACAATCTGTACAAGAAAGACGAGCCGAAGAAGAAGGAGAAGAAGAAGAATGAGAAGGCATCGAATGAAAGTTCCGAAGAGAAGGAAAACCCAGTGACGGAAGAGAAAGAAAAAGAGAGCACAGAAAAACCTGCTCAAGAAGAAGAGGCTAAAAACGAGGAGGAAAAATCAAAACCAGAAGATGAAGAAAAGGAAAAAGATCAAGGAGATCAGAAACCAGTCGATGTCGAAGAAGAAAGCTCCGAAGTCGTCGTCGACAAGGAAGTCTCTCTTTGGGGTGTTCCTCTTTTGCCTAGTAAAGGCTCGGAAGGCACTGATGTTGTGCTCTTGAAGTTCTTAAGGGCTAGAGAATTCAAAGTCAACGAGGCATTTGAGATGCTGAAGAAGACCCTTCAATGGAGGAAAGATTCGAAGATCGATTCCATATTGGAAGAAGATTTTTCCGAGGATCTGAGCTCGGCGGCATACATTAACGGCGTTGATCGGCAAGGCCACCCTGTCAGCTACAACATCTTCGGCGTGTTTGAAAGCGAAGAGCTTTATCGGAAGACATTTGGAACAGAGAAGAAGCGTAGCCATTTCTTGAGATGGAGGTGCCAGCTGATGGAGAAAAGCATTCAGAAGCTTGATTTGAAGCCTGGGGGTGCTTCTTCTCTGCTTCATATCAATGACCTCAAGAACTCTCCGGGACCTTCCAAGAAGGATCTCAGAATTGCCACCAAACAAGCTGTTGATCTTTTGCAGGACAATTACCCTGAATTGGTCGCCAAGAATGTGAGTCTCTCATTTTAATTATTTGATTTACTTACTTTGATCTAGAAATACACAGACAAAATAATAGACTATTTTCTTCAATTCAATGGGATTGATGGTTTTTTTGTTTCTGTTTTTTGGACGTGTAGATATTTATAAATGTTCCGTTCTGGTACTACGCTCTCAATGCCCTACTATCTCCATTCTTGACACAAAGAACAAAGAGCAAATTTGTTGTTGCTCGCCCAGCAAAGGTCACTGAAACCCTTCTCAAGTAAGTAATATCTTTGTTATTTTAAATAGGTAAAATATTATTGATATCCTTATATCACATAATTACATGAAGCAACATTGCAAAACTATAATGCAAAAATTAATGGGATGTCTATTAAACTATATCATATTAATATATTACTTATATCAGGAGTTTAAATTTAACTTCCCTAGAAGTTATACATATTAAGGAACTAAATTATTCTTTAACAGATACATCGAAGCTGAGGAAATCCCAGTCCAATATGGTGGTTTCAAGAGGGAGAATGACAATGAATTCTTCAGTGAGGATGGTGCTGTTTTTGAGCTATTCATCAAGGCAGGATCCACCAAAATCATTGAGCTTCCTGCTTCAGAGGTATTTTATGGGGACCTCACACTGTTTTTGGATATTTACTTTTTGTTTTTCTACTCCATAAAAATGACTGATTTTACTGTGTGTCGGATATATAACAGGTTGACTCAACATTAGTCTGGGATCTCACTGTTTTGGGTTGGGAAGTTAACTACAAGGAAGAATTTGTTCCTACAGATGAAGGATCTTACACCATCATTGTTCAGAAGGGGAAGAAAATGGGTGCGAGTGAAGGACCGGTTCGCAATACTTTCAGGAACAATGAGCCTGGAAAAGTTGTTCTTTCAATCCAGAATGTTTCGGGCAAGAAGAAAAGAGTTCTATATCGATACAAGACCAAGAAAAGTTCCTCCTTTTGAGAGGAAAAGAAGAAACTTTACATTTTGTTGAAGTTATGATTCGTGATTTTTTAATAACTTGGAGGGGGGGAGTGAGAGAAAGATGGATACATAGTTGGAATTATGTTAATATTATAGATTCTTTTTCTTTACATTAATTCTTATAGGATGAGATAATTGAGTCAGGGAATATAGAAATTTGAAAGTTAATTCTTTTTGCAGGATCACTATGGTCCTGTAATTTAAATTCATTTGTTTGTTTTGAATCTTTTGCTTTGGTATTTTCCATTTTGGAGACATGTAAGAGTGAATTATTGGTATTTTTTCATTGAAAGGTAATTGCTTCTCTTTTTTGTTTTGCTTTCTTAATAGATTCTCTGATTTATTTTTTTCTATCTTGGTTATTTGGTTATATATGTATGCAAGTAGTAAGGATGAAGCCAATAGGCCTTAATGGAGAGATATTGCTAATCATCAATATTGGCCAGCTTGTATGAGAAGCTTCATAGGACTCTATTGGGAAAATTAGATTCAGAGGACTCTATTGGGAAAATTAGATTCAAGTTTGATCTCAGTTTTTGGTTTATAATGATGTTTGACCAATGTTTGACCAAAGGAGTTGTAATTGACCTCATAAGCCTCAGTTAGTTAAAAGAATGAAATTAGCTGATATTATGACGATACTAGGTAGCATAGATATCATTATGGGGGAAGTTGATCATTGAAATGATAATTAATACGACAAAAGTACAAGATATCAACTCTTTTTCTAGATTGGAGTTTTTAAACGAGGTCTCTAGAATTATAGTGGTCTTTTACTCTTGTATTGGGAATCACAATAGGTGTACTGGTAATTGTATGGTTAGAAAGAGAAATATCCGCAGGGCTACAGCAACGTATTGGACCTGAATACTGGTCCTTTGAGAGTTCTTCAAGCTTTAGCAGATGGGACAAAACTTCTTTTCAAAGAAACATCATAGGACACTATTGGGAAAATTAGATTCAAGTTTGATCTCAGTTTTTGGTTTATAATGATGTTTTACAAAAAGAGTTGTAATTGGCCTCATAAGCCTTTATTAGGAAAATTACTTTAAGTTTGATTTCTGTTTCTGGTTTATAAAGATGTTTGAAAAAAAGGGTTGTAACCTTAGAGAGGGGAGTATATGTGGATTTGTTCCCCAGTGTTATTTTAGTAAGTCTTTTGTTTCTCTCAAAGTGGCAAATAGGCCCTCTAATGGGAGCTTTGTGGTTTAATAGGCCCTCTACAAAGATTTTGATGATAATTTTAAGTGTAATTTTAGACCTAAACATTGTATAATAGTTATGTAAAAGGCCTTAAGAAGTGAAAAGATTATATTAGCTAGGCCTCATTGTGAGGTTTATGGCTGAGATAATTTTATTTATTTATGATTGACTGATGACTTGAACTTTTTTTGGGTGGTAAATAACCCGAGTCATAACTTTAGAATAGACAAACTAAGTATATCCTTGAAGGAGACTGTTTTATCTTATCTGCCTTTTGGATTAGTGGGAAACTAATAACTATTCCTTTTAATAACAAGTAAATTAATTCTAACTACGATATATATTACAATTTTACTTTCCATAATATTATATTAAATAAAATTTGTTAATCATAGATTTTACTTCGATATTAAATAAAATTTGTTAATTATAGCTTTTACTTCGATTATCTATGTGTGTGTATATGTGTATTGGGGCTTTAATTTACTACATTGGGAGTCATTTTTGGAGAACCATGTTTATGTAATATATAATACATAATTAATCACAACGCCCTTGTTCTTCCATGAATAATGTCACCTTATATATACATGAATAATGTCTAACACAAGGGTATGACACCATGGTGGCTGCCTTGCTACATGTTCTCCTGTGACAACAGGTATAAAAGGTGACTATAAATAAAGGTACCCCATCGAATGATATATAAGACTATTTAATTAATTACAAACTAGCTGCCCCATCGATGCATTCAAGAAGTATCAAGCTTGCTAGCATCTAGTACATTTTTTCCCTTTCTTTCTTTTTTTCTATAAAATTTATGAACAAGGATTTTATTTTTATAATAAAGTACATGGACCTTTATTTACCAAAAAAAAGTACATGGACCTTTTTCTTTTGCGAATGAATATGCTAAAAAGCTCATACTATTGGTAGACTATTTAAAGTCCTTTCTATCTTCAGCACCACCATATCCTGGCTTCTCAACATCTCCTTTCATTATTTTTCTTTTCCTCTTCTCATTTCCATGCAAAATTCACACTCACAAAAGTTTTTCCCAATGTCTCTCCCATCATTCTTCATCAAATTCCAGCTTGGTTTCTAAACTTATTCACACACAGAGCAATCTCTCATATGCATTTCTCCGTACAAAACCCTCGTTTCTCTTCCAATTACACCCCAAAACCCCTAACAGTTAGAGCTCCATTGCATGAATCCCATATCCTTGCAGCCATTAACTTCTCCAAACAAAATAATTTGCAGATTAGAGTTCTAAGTGGTGGCCATGACTATGAGGGTCTTTCTTACATTTCTGATTTGTTGTAATTGACATGATACATCTCCGTTCGATTATCAAGATACAAGAAAAAACACTGCATGGGTTAAAGTGGGTGCTACTATTGGTGAAGTTTATTATAAGATTGCAGAGAAAAGTAGTACTCTTGGCTTTCCTGCAGGTCTTTGCCCAAACCGTTGGTGTTGGTGGACATTTTATGGAGGAGGGTACGGTAGGATGCTTTGAATATATGGTCTTGCAGCTTATACCATTGTTGATGCAAAATTGGTTAATGTTGAAGGTCAGATTCTTGATAGAGAATCCATGGGAGAAGATCGCTTTTGGGCCATTCGAGGCGGTGGAGGGGCAAGTTTTGGAGTCGTTCTCACATAGAAAATTCGATTGGTTCATGTTCCACTGGTTGTGGCTGTGTTCACAATCATTAGAAACTTGGAACAAAATGCTGGTGAACTTGTCCATCAATGGCAATATCTTGCTCACAAACTCCATGAATATCTATTCATTAGGATCATGCTGCAAAGCGTGAATTTGAAATGACAAGGAAAGGTACATCAAACGGTACAGCATTATTCAATTCTCCGTTTCTTGGAGAGGTTGATGAACTCCTTCCATTGATGAATATGAGGTTTCCTGAATTAGGCCTTGTCAAAGAAGATTGCATTGAAATGAGTTGGATTGAATCTATTCTCTGCTTTTCTGGATTCCCAAGTAGGACGCCTTTTGATGTTCTGCATGATAGGACTCCTTTAGGAGGATTTTGATCACCATTGAAAGGAAAATTCGACTATGTTAAAGAACCAATACCTGAGATTGGGTTGGAAGGTATACGGAAAAGGATTTGCCAAGAAGATGTGGGAATGGCTTTGATGATCTTTAAACCTTATGGGGGAAAAATGCATGAGATTTTAGAATCTTAAATTCCATTCCCACTTAAAGGTGGAAACATTTATCACATTCAGTACTTAGTGTTTGGAAAAATGATGAAGAAATTAATATATAGATTGAGAAAACATATAGATCCGAAAAATGATCAGAAGGCTTTATGATTACATGACTCTTTATGTTTCGAAAAATCCTAGACTTGCATATATGAATTATAGGGATCTTGACATAGGGAAAAACAGCAAAGGGAAGTAACACAAGTTACCCAAAAGCAAGAATTTGGGGCATCAAGTATTTCAAGAATAATTTCAATTGGTTAGTGCATGTGAAAACTATCGTTGATTCCCTTTAATTTTTTCAGAAACGAACAAAGCATACCACCACTTTATTATTCATGGTGAAAGAGAAAGAGATTATTACAAATCCCTTCTACAAATCTCTTTCTTTTTCTTATATATAAAAGTTCAAGAAGAATTACATATATTCTTCAATTTTGGGCTATTTCTTCTGAATTATTCCTTAGTTGCATTGGATTGTAGGTTCATTTTTTTTATTTGCTTATACATTTTTGGTTTCTAATTCGTTTAAAATTCTTGTTCCAGAACTCTGAAATTGTTGGAGTACAATTTTTGAAAGACAAACAATGATATAGCACACAGATAAGCTACATGGAACCGGCCCCAATGGTTATTCACAATCTAAATTAAGCTTTTCAAATAATATATTAATTAGTTAAAGTTCTTCATTTTGGCACACTCGTTTACATGTTATATACACATATATATATATACACATATATATATATATATACATATATATATATATCACAATATCAGTAAAATATTATCAATATCTTTGATATGTTCTGGGTACTACTCCTCTATCATTACAACCATTATCGAATGACTTTAGTCGAGTTGAAATGGTTAAAAGAGCAGTTACAAGATCTAGTTGATAAATATTTTATTTGATTGAGTGTTTTGCCATGGGGAGCGCCAATATTATTTGTGAAGAAAAATGACGGTTTGATGAGGTTGTATATTGACTATCTACAATTGAATAAAGTGACTATTCACAACAAGTATCCTTTTCCACAGATTGATGACATGTTCGATAAGTTACAAAGAGCTAGAGTATTCTCAAACATCGGTCTAAGTTCGAGTTATCACCAATTGAAGATTAGAAAATTGAACATTCACAAGACAACATTCAAGTCCCCTATGGACTTTATGAGTTCATAGGGATGTCTTTGTACTCACTTAATACTCCAGCTGCATTCATAGATTTGATGAATATAGTATTTTGACCTTACCAGGATAGATTCTTTGTCTTGTTTATCAACGATATTTTGATATATTTTATGCATGAATTGGAGCACAAGAAGCATTTGAGATGAGCTTTGCACACCCTAAGAGAACATAAGGTGTATGCCAAATTCAGTGTCAATTTTGGCTAGATTGAGTAGGATTTCTTAGCCATGTAGTCTTAGTCGATTGGATTTACGTGGATCGTTAAAAGGTGGAGATCGTGTTAAATTGGGAAAATCTAACCATTGTCATTGAAGTTAGAAGTTTTCTGGGATCAGCTAGTTACTACAAACGCTTTGTAGAAGCTATTTCAAAAGTAACTGGACCATTGCACTGTTTACCGAAAAAATAAGTCAAGTTTAAATAGGACGATAGATGCGAAGAAAACTTTTAAGAATTGAAAAGCAGATTGACCATGATGCCAGTTCTTACCTTACCATAAGGTGATGAAGGATTAGTGGGTCTAAAAATCAACAAATGCAAAGCTTTGGGGGGTAAGATTTTATGATTTATGTTTTGAGTATTGGCATCCAAAAATTATGTTTGATCTTGCTCGTGGAATTAGCATTCCTTTGAAGATCAACCAAGCTACTTCATATGGGGACTTCGATCATTTTGCTCGGATTCTTATAGATATTGACCTTGCGATTAAGTGCCACATAGTTTGATTTTGGATCGTGAGGATTCCTATTCTAAAATTTCATTATTCTATGAGAATATTCCTCTTTTTTGTTCGGTTTGTCAATCTATAGGTCATGATCTTGCTAAGTGTTGTCTGTTTGAACATAATAATAAAAAACAAAATTTTAAAAGAGGCAGTTAAGGTTAAGTCAAAGGTTAAATAACTGCCAAGGCTGATATAGTGGTTGGCTCTAAGGAAACATGGACTCATAAATAGTTTAACGAGACAGATAAATGTGGTAATGATGAACTTTTGGATTTTATAAATTCTCAGGACAAAAGTTGTTAAAGGAGTGGTAATTTTGCTACACTTGCATGCATGTTTGAGGCAAGATGCATGTATGCCGAGCCGTGAATAAGTCCAACCTAACATCTGTCTGAAGTAGAAATGTTGAGATAGATTTTCAAGATAAAGCGCGAAGTGAAGAAATGCCGAGACCCATGTCTAAGACAAATGGAAAGAAGAAATGACGAGACACATGTTCGAGAAAATGGCCAAAACAAAATGCCGAGACACATATTCGAGAAAAGGGCGAAGCTAAGAAATGCTGAGGCATCGTCCGAGACAAATGTTCGAGACAAGAAAGGAGTCTGAGGCTTATATGTCTGAGAGTAAGAAGTGTCTGGCTAAAGATGAAGTCTGAGGTTGAATGTCCGAAGATAAAATGTCTGCTACATTGTCCATAGTAGCAGTTCTGTATGTACATATATATATATTTTAGGGTTTCAGTAGTAAGATCTTCATCATTAATTCATAACTGAGTAATATTAGTATATGAGTGAGCAATAATTAGTCCATAAGTGAGTAACATATTCATAATTAATAACATTTGTTCATAATTGATTGATATATTAATTAGTTATGATAATATTATATATAAGTTACTCATTTATGAACCAATATTGCTCATTTATGGATAAAAATTATTCAATTATTAACCAATATTAAGGGTCTCATTGAATACATTTTGCTATCACTATTGTTGATGATTATTATTAATGATGTCATGACAATTATTAATTGACTATTATTATAATGGATTCATTTTCTCATATATAACATACAAGAATATTTTCAATGGGAATTTGAAGTGTAAAAATAAACATGTTATCTAAACAATATATGCAGCATTTTAAAGAAATTGCCCGTCAAGGGTAATTGAGAATGAATGTCAAGCTTATGCAATCTAGATATTATCAAAGTAGTTGTCTATTTCTAAAAATTTTGCTAGACATTGAAAAGACTTTTAAACTTAATTTTTTTTAAAAGTCAATTTTTGAAAAAAATAATAATTAATAAATATGTAATTAATTAAGAGCTATAATTATGCACATTACTATTGGAGAACAATTTTCAAAATTAACTGTATATTTATGTCTAAATTTAAATAATATCATTATATTACATTGAAATCAATCTACATTTATTATTAAAAATGCTTTAAAATTTTAGTTTTCAAAAAAATTCATACCCAAATAAATTTAATTTCATTGACGATCATCACTGTTGATTGACAAGTAGTTTTGCTCAATTTTTTTCTTCAGAAATATTAGGACTTGATAAACATTGCCAATGCCACCTTACTCTTCATCTTAAAACATTCTATTGTCCTACAATCTACATGCATAGACAACTTTGGATGTTGTGGCCAAAAGATTTTCATATCCACCGCGGCAAATTATCATCTATTTTCAAATATTTTGGATGGCGGCCCGTATAGACCTGCCGGTTTCCCTTGTAAGCTTGGCTTATAATTATATTTTAAGAAATATATTTTATTATTATTATTATTACTATTAATAATTATTATTATCAAGTACACTACTACAGAATATAGCTATTGACGACGGCCATACTTTTATATAGACGTCGGTTGAAAAAGAGAGCCGTCGTTAATAAAATAAGACGACGGTTAAAAAACATCAACGACGGTTTTAACTGTAACCGTCGTCTAAAGTTACATCAAAGACGACGGTTACTTCAACAACCGTCGTTGATAAAAGACTAAAATACACGTGGCAGCANTTAGACGACGGTTTCGTGTCCGTCGTCTAAACACGTAAAACGACGGATTTTCACCGTCGTCTTTGACCCTATTCTGTAGTAGTGGTACTTGTTCCACCAGAACAACTTATAATCCGGGTAGGTAATCCTCCTTAATTTGACAATCTGGGGATTTGAATGGAACCAGATTTATTATTATCTGAAAATGATATGAAATTGTTACAAAAATGTAGAGTAGTATCTGATCTATGTCAAATAATCAATCCAGAAAATTGAACGTTATCCAAAATTTGTGGACCCCATGAAAACGAGTTGTTCTGACGTAGAGTTTTGTATAAAAAAACGTGTTGTTCTTTAGTTTTGCATATAAAAATTCAATTTTAAGATTGTACGTTATGATTCCTAAAATTAACAGATATATTAGCTTCAAGCTCTGAAAATATTTTTTAACTCTATGATTATACACTTGGGGTTCATTTGGCACGCAGAATTTTATTAGGTTGAATTATATTGATATAGTGTTTTATGTATTGGATTGTGTTGAAATTTATTGCATTTAGCCTATTTTTTGTTTGATGCAAAATAATATTAAAATCTATATAACTACTCTGTTTGGTACTATACTATATTATAACGGGCTATTTTAATTAACTTTTTAATCAAAATTATCAAATTTATATCATTATTTAAAACATATTATTTTTAATTAAATAAATAAAAATTTCATTTATCCTTAAATAAAAATAGTTATCAATACAAATAAAATTATAAATGATGACAATTTTTTTCCCACTTTATCTTCTACTTAATTATTTGAATCCCTTTGAACAATGACATAATATTTGATAAGATAGATGCAAAATTCAGGTGGCAATATTTTAAAATCATTAGAAGCAAACAAAATAAATGTACATATATAATATGAGTTTTTGTATAGGATATATATGTAGTGAGGTTTTGCAACTTAAACCATCATCATTATACTTAAATCACGACTTAACATTCTCTCACATACGTAAGCCTCACAATTTTTTGAGTTTTTAGATTTGTACATGTATAATTTGGTTGGAATTGTGATCAAATTTTAAACTGAAAACATCGTATATCTCCAATTCTGATGCCAAACTAAATTATTACCACTTTCTTTCAAAAATTAAAAATGCTGGTTATAAACTTACCATATGGGCTAAAAGCATCCAAGACTTAAACCCGACACGTCTTTAAGGAAAGTCATTTCGAGGACAAGGCCATGGACCCTATTGGCAATTGGCAGCATATATTGTGTGCAGAAATATTGTCAATGTGCCTAGCTTTATGTAATATATATTGTACGTACATATGCACGGCAGCAAATTTCCAATAATTGACTGGACAGTTTCACCTGCAAAGTTACATCACTAATAATTGACTGTTTTCTCTAAAATGATGATATAATAGTTTTATCATATTCGGTGTGAAATTTTGAAAATTAAAGTACCTTAATAAGTTTTGAACTGTATATATATATAAGAACCACGATCGTATTGTCACGGATTTTCATCACCATTGGTGACGAATCACAATGATCAAATCAGTAATTATAAAAGCATTGCTTATTTATGGCCCAACCATGATGTTGTCATTTTTTTATTTTAATCCATAATCTTTGCTTTTTATACCCTAATCTGTAATTTTAATTATTTAAGAAATAAGTAATATTGTTGCTAAATATTATTTAACAGAAAACAATTTTACCATATTAAATTATCACAGAAAAAAGTTATTGTACAGATACAATTAATTAAAGATAAAATATAGAATTGCACATTACATAATCAACATATTATATAAGATGAAGTCAGAGGCTAATTAGTTACGTCTTCCATACGAAGCATATACATTCTTTCAAATTTAATTTCTAGGTCAATAAAGGAGGTGACTTGCATAGTCTTCTAATCTATAAGTTTTAATATATAACAAGCCTAAACATATATCTATACATAAAAATTCCCATTTATAAATACCTAGCTAATTCGGGTCCAATACACAAACTCAAAAACCATACCAAAAGAAAATCAAACCATAATGCTAATTAATATGGGCATCATTTCAAGAAGCATGTGTTCTTCAAACCTTGTATTAATGTTACTGTTCTCAGCTGTTCTAGTGCACTCCAATAATATTCCATTGGCAACCTCATCAGTTCCTGAGGACTTCATTCCATGTCTTCTAAGCCATGCCAGTCCTTCCCACCCAATCTCGCCGGCCATCTTCGCTCCGACCAACACCTCCTACTCCTCCGTTCTCCAATCTTACATCCGGAACCTCAGGTTCAACACGAGCACGACACGTAAACCCTTCCTCATCGTCACCGCCCTGCATGAATCCCACGTGCAAGCCTCCGTCGTCTGCGCTCGGAAGCACAACTTGCAGATGAAAATCCGCAGCGGAGGGCACGACTACGAAGGAGTGTCATACGTGGCGGAAGTGCCTTTCTTCGTCCTCGACATGTTCAACCTCCGGTCGGTCCACGTGGACATAGAATCCGAGACTGCATGGGTTCAAACCGGAGCGACTCTAGGCGAAGTCTATTACCGAATAGCCGAAAAAAGCAAAACGCACGGTTTCCCCGCCGGAGTTTGTCCGACGGTGGGCGTCGGAGGCCATTTCAGCGGCGGCGGGTACGGAAACTTGATGAGGAAGTATGGTCTTACGGTGGACCGCATAGTGGACGCTCAGCTGGTCGACGTCAACGGCCGTCTTCTCGACCGAAAGTCCATGGGAGAAGATCTTTTCTGGGCCATCACCGGAGGCGGAGGAGCGAGTTTCGGAGTCGTTATCTCTTACAAGATCAACCTCGTTAGGGTTCCCAAAACCGTTACTGTTTTCCGAGTTCGAAGAACACTGGAACAGAATGCGACGGAAATCGTTCACCGTTATCTCCGGGTTGCTGATAAGCTCGACGACGGCTTATTCCTCAGGCTTACTTTAGACGTGGTGAAAACTAGCAACCAAACGGCTGGGAACAAAACCGTGAGAGCTACATTCCTAGCCATGTTTCTCGGAGACTCTGAGAGACTACTCTCGGTGATGAACGAAAGCCTACCGGAGCTCGGTTTGAATAGATCGGAGTGCATCGAGACGAGCTGGGTCGGATCTGTTCTTTTCTGGACGAATTTCCCACTCGGAACTCCCGACGATGCTTTGCTCTCTCGGACTCCGCAGGTTCTAACCCACCTGAAGAGAAAATCAGACTATCTGAAAAAACCGATCCCGAAAGACGGTTTGGAATTCATATGGAAAAGAATGTTGGAGCTGGAAACGCCCATGCTGACATTCAACCCGTACGGCGGAAAAATGGCAGAGATTTCTCCGGCGGCGACTCCGTTTCCACATCGAGCTGGTAATCTGGCGAAGATTCAGTACGCCACGAACTGGGATGCTTCGGGAACCGACGCGGCGAACCGTTATATCGGTTTGACGAGGAAGCTTTACGAGTATATGACTCCCTTTGTGTCGGAGAATCCGAGGGAGGCGTTTTTCAACTATAAAGATTTGGATTTGGGAGTCAACCATAATGGCGATGCGAGCTACGTGGAAGGAAGGGCTTATGGGGTTAAATATTTTAAAGGTAATTTTAATAGGTTGGTGGAGATCAAAACCCGGGTCGATCCTGGAAATTTCTTTAGGAATGAACAGAGTATTCCTACTCTTCCTAATTAAGTAGACCAAGGATTCCATTGATGGAGGGAAATGTATCGTGTAATATTAGCTACTGCTTTGATTTTATTGTATTTATATATAAATATATATATATATATATATGCAGCTTATAATATGTATAAATAAAGAAAGAAAAATAATATAAATGATTGCATTGGAATGATGAGAATAATTAGATGGTTTTCTTTTTCTCCTAATTTAAGTACTATAAACCGTTATGAAACCTTTATATATAAAAAGATTCTGGTAATCAACCGATGTGGCAATTTTTAGATTATATGATATCCACAAACTGTGCAAGTAAGCATTAGTTTCTGTTTTATATTGGATTCAATTATTTTAAATTTTGCTTTAGTTCAATTCAATTTGAAAGCCCAAACAAAGTAAATTATCGGCATGTTACATGGATTTTTTTAAATTATCCAAAATGTAAAAATATTTTCACTGATGAATTTTAATTAGGATGTCCAGATAAGAGTTTCATCTGGTTGACACAAAAAGCTAGTCTTTGTGACAAATTTAAAAAATCATCACAAAAAAATCAGCTTTTTGTGACGATTTGGAAGTAATTCTCATCCGAATGTCCAGATTAGAGAAGTCATGTATATCTATAATATATAAAGGGCAGTGGGTGGTTTGTTGCTGTTGGTGTTTCATTGTTTAGAGACTTTTTCCATACTCAATCAGTTGTTTTATTACTTATTGACAATAAATTAGAGTTTTTCCAAGAGAATATTACTATCTATTACAGGAAAAAACTTATATAGAACTGGTGTAAATGTGATGTGTCTTGTCGCTATGCACTTGGTGAAGTCAGGGGATGATTTGTATTTGATTAGAAAGTGCAGGTTTGGTTGGTTGGGTGTTCTCAAACTTGATAAAGAGTTAGGCAAATGGGTCTGTTTTACGGATTGGTTGATTGATCGGGTAATGTTGGAAGATGGGGGATTTTACCATGGAGAATTTGGTGGTGCGAAAAACAACTGCTTTTATTTTATGGATTTAGATTGTCTTGCTTGTCTGACTTTTCCGACAGCAACACCAACTTCAAAGTAAGAGTACTGGGTTGATATTTTTCGTTCTTAAGTTTTTGGCTGTTAATGCATTGACTTTTTTACAAAATTTGAAGTAAATGTTTCTTGGGTTGCATATTTGAGCTTATTCAAGTACTCTTGAGAATGCTTTTTTATGTGTATGTGTTTGGACGTGCGATGTGTTCTACTCTATCTTCAATTTTTATGTCCTTTCTTTGCGGATCAATTAAATCATATATTATTTTCTGTCTTCTATGTACAAATATATGCATCAATTGTTTATATATATAGTCTTCGTGTATATATGTATGTATATTTATAATTTAACCATTGATTTTTTATATCATTCCTATTAATTAGATTGCATTAATGGTTTACATATAGCTTTATGAACTCCTTGGCTTTTTACATTTTATCTTGTTTCGGATATACGAGGACAAGATTTCTGGCTTCTCTATTTCAATTAAATATATAGCAACAAGCGTTTATAAATTAAATTGTATACTCACTATTTTGATTGCCGGTATAATGGTTTACATTGTTCACGGAATTAGTCACTAGCTATTTCAGCTCTGGTATTTGGTAATGGCCATTGAATCCTTGAATGTTAACTTTTAATAATTTAAGTCAATATATATAAATGGAGTTTGATAAATTAGCCAGAATATATTATCATATGAATCACCTTTTGCCCGATAGCAACTTTAAGAAACAAAATTTTGAGCAACTTTAGATTTATGGTAGAGTACTGTCTAAATGAAGTTTAAAATATCTTTCTTTAATTGAAACTTTAGTTTAATTGAGCTACATATTTGCATTTTTTTTTTGTTGAATGCTGCATATATTTGCATTTTGATTCTGTATGCATATTTAATTTTTTTGGGTAAGGCACTGTTTGCATATATGCATGTAGTGCTTTCTTTTCTTATATTTTTCTCGATCTCTATTGGTTTTTGCATTTACTTCACTTGCTACTACATATAGAACAATGCCATTCGATGGGAAAAATCCTTTTGTTTGATTTTTTTTATCTTTTGGGTAAAAAAACATTAATCTATGTGTTATGAATAATTTTAAAAAATACTGCAGGAAAACAATAACAGATGAAAGAATAGCAAGAGAATAGAAGAATTTGTAATTAACTGGTCTGTTTATTAACTTCCCTACTGGCTAGTCTTATAGCCTTTCTAAAACAAGAAATGTGGAAACATTACCCCACTCAAAACCGAGTGGCTCACAACATGGAAACATGAAATATAACAAATAACAACTAAGCTTAAGACCAGGTCAGTCCCACGATCCACCTAGACGTGCTGCATCCCACGTTGATACCCCTAGGCGTGCTGCATGGTTCATGCAGACACAACACTATGCTTGTGAAAGTTTTACACTACTTAATTTTTGTTGAAATAGGTGATGTGCATTTATTTCTAGAAGGTTATAGAAATTGCTTAAGAAATAGATTTCTAGAATTATCTAGAATAGCATAGAAACTAGTATCTAGAAAATAGAATAGAAAAATCTAGAGATATATAATCTAGCACCATGCTAGAAATATCTAGAAAAATATATCTAGCTAGAAAAGTCTAGAAAATTCAAAGATGTGTATAAATAGGAAGCTCAGCTTCCGTATGTAACAATAAGAAAAAAGAAATAACAAATTATAAAAAAGCAATACGCCTTTGCTATTCAATCTATCTACTAGTATCCCATATTTCTTTTTTTTCAATTAAACTCATTATCAATTGTTCCTCCTATTCATCAATCAAACCAAGAATATCCATCTATTCAACCTTAAAAAACTAACAGTGGTATCAGAGCCTACGTTCTTTCATCAATTGGGCGTAGTTATTTTCATATATCATGGCCGACAATTTCAGCTCAACAATCCCAGCTCCAATTTTCTATGGAGAAAACTATGATTTTTGGTCTATCAAAATGACCACATCTTTTAAATCCCAAAAATTATGGGGTATTGTTAGTGAGGGCTACATTATCCCTACTGACATTACTGCTATAAACAATACTCAAAGGAAAGAGCTTGAAAAGAATCAACAAAAAAATTCTCAAGCATTGTTCGTCCTGCAACAAGCTATGGCAGACAAAATTTTTCCAAGAATTATGGGAGCTACCAGTGCTAAGGAAGCATGAGATACACTACAGGAAGAGTTTCAAGGGAATGTAAAGATACGTGCCATCAAACTACAGACTCTAAAAAGAGACTTTGAAAATTTAAAAATGAAGGACAATGAGATTGCTAAAGATTACTACTCAAGGATAAAGGAAGTAGTAAATCAAATGAAAGCCTATGGAGAAAACATCTCCGAAAAGAAGGTGGTTGAAAAAATTTTAATAAGCTGCACGGAGAAATATGTGCAATTATTACTGCTATTGAAGAATCTAAAGATATATAAAAGTTAACATCAACAGAACTAATGGGCTCTCTAGAAGCATATGAAAAAAGACTGAGTAAGCGATTTGAAGAATCCACGGAGAACGCCTTTCAGTCTAAAATAAATATGCAGTCTCAAAAATCTAAAAAAGAACAAAAGAATTTCAAGAAAATTCTAGAAATAAACAGTCAAATAAAAATAGCAAATATCCTCCTTGTGGTATTTGCAAAAGAAACAGTCATTTGGAAAAGACTGTTGGTTTAAAGGAAAACCACAGTGTAGAGTCTGTAGAAAGTTTGGGCACGTAGAAAAAGATTGTCGCCCAAAGGAGACTCATCAAGCTAATTTTACTAAGATAAGGATGTAGAAAATCATCTTTTCTACGTCTGTCAAGGCGAAGATAAAAAAGATACTTGGTATCTAGATAGTGGTTGTAGTAACCACATGACAAAAGATGAAAGTATTTTCTGTAGCCTAAATAAAACTCATACAAAAGTAAAAATAGGAAATGGAGAATACATTGAGGCTACAGGAAAAGACACTATTGCCATAGAGACGAAAAAGGGTAAACGGTACATAACTGATGTACTGTTAGTCCATTCTATAAATCAAAACCTACTAAGCTTAGGACAAATGATGGAAAAAATATACTCTCTTCGCTTTGAAGGAGACTCATGTACAATCTATGACAAGAAAATAAAACTATGGAGATAACAAAGATAAAGATGAGAGGAAACAAATCATTTCAAGTAGAATGGAGATATGCCAACGAAGCAGCAATGAAGGCGCAAGTAGACAGCTCGTGGATTTGGCACAAAATATTTGGTCACTTCCATTTCTATGGTTTGAAGATTCTACATCAGAAAAATCTAATGCGCGACTTACCAACTATTGAGGAGATCAACGGTACGTGTGAAGCATGTCTACAAGGCAAGCAGCATCGACAACCTTTTCCTACAGAAAGAGCATGGAGAGCAAAGAAGCCACTAGAGCTAATCCATACAGATGTTTGTGGACCGATGCGAACTCCATCACTAGATCAAAACAGGTACTTCATCCTCTTTATTGATGACTACACTCGAATGACATGGGTTTATTTTCTTCGTGAAAAATCACAAGTATTCGAGATTTTCAAAAAATTCAAAAATTTAGTCAAAAACAAAGTGGCTATTATATAAAGACTATTAGGAGTGATCGTGGAAAAGAATATACATCCAAAGAGTTCAACAAATTCTGCGAAGACAAAGGAGTGGAGCATCAACTTACAGTCGGATATGCTCTAGAACAAAATGGAGCATCCGAAAGGAAAAACAAAACAGTCATGGAAATGGCTCGGACTATGCTAATGGAAAAAGGCCTTCTGAAAAAATTATGGGCAGAGGCGATATACACAGCAATATATCTTCTCAACAGGTGTTCAACTAAAGCAGTACGAGACAAGACGCCAATTGAAGCTTGGAGTAGACGAAAACCATCAGTAAAACATTTAAAGGTTTTCGGATGCATTTGTTATGCTCATATTCCAAAAGAAAATAGAAGCAAATTGGATGAAAAGACAGAAAATGGAAAATTTCTCGGCTACAGTACTCAATCAAAAGGCTACTGTATTTATAGCTTAAAGACTAACAAGATATTCATTAGTCGAGATGTGGAGTTTGACGAAGATGCATCATACAATTGGGAAACTAAGGAGGTCGAAGGAAAGGCAATTAATGTACTTGCAATACAACAAGAAAAGAGAAGACAGACCCAGATTAAGGATCTCCAACTCAAGAACAACAGCCGATGGTACAAGTCTAATCATCCCCAGAATCAACACTGAGAAGAACTAGATCTTTAATCAAGATCTTTGAATCATGTAATTTGGTGATCATGGAACTCAAAAGTTTTGAAGAAGCTTCAAAGCAAGAAGAATGGGTCAATGCTGCGGAGCAAGATTGGAGTAACAGAAATGCACATCAAGAAGGAGTGTTGAAATATGTGATGTGCATTTATTTTTAGAAGGTTATAGAAATTGCTTAAGAAATAGATTTATAGAATTATCTAGAATAACATAGAAACTAGTATCTAGAAAATAGAATAGAAAAATCTAGAGATATATAATCTAGCACCATCCTAGAACAATGTAGAAACATGTATCTAGCACCATGTTAGAAATATCTAGAAAAATGTATCTAGCTAGAAAAGTCTAGAAAAATGTGATCTAGCACTATGCTAGAAAAATCTAGAAAACTCAAAGATGTGTATAAATAGGAAGCCCAGCTTCCATATGTAACAACAAGAAAAAAGAAATAACAAATTACAAAAAAGCAATAAGTCGTTGCTATTCAATCTATCTACTAGTGTCCCATATTTTCTTTTTTCAATTAAACCCATTATCAATTGTTCCTCATATTCATCAATCAAACCAAGAATATCCATCTATTCAACCATCAAAAACTAACAATTTTGTATGCAATGCTAGCTTGGTACAATAACTCTCTCTACTTCTAAATATACTCTTTTGAGTCGAGGAATTTTTCTAAAATTTCATGCAAGACATCCTTAGATTCTAGAGTCTAACAAATCTACCATATTTTTTTATTTCAATTTTGTATATAGAGTACTAGTGAGCAGAAAATTGCCTAATGTTTTCTTACAACGGCGCTAATTAATGTCAACATAAAAGAATGTTTGTATTTGTTTTATACATTTATCTTTTCCTGTCGTCTATGCTTTTGTAATTATTTTGTCCTTTTACAGGTGATTGTGGAGGAATTTATGCTTTTATGCATACATTTCAAGTTTTTGAGAGAGAGCTAAAGCTCCATGTTGTTCTTTTTGTTATGCGGTCTCAGTTCAGTTGCTTTCTCCTTGTACATATTACCAAACTGATCGTATTCTGTCTTTTTCTTTTGGGTCAAAATCATAAAAATTATTAGCCTTTTTTTTTTTTTCTTATTAAAAANTTAGCTTTTTTTTTTTTTCTTATTAAAAAAAAGTTAAATTTCAGAAGTATAATGAAAATATTATTTGGAATATTGCGATCAAGTTCTTCAGTTGGACATTATATGTTAGCTTTCATGGATTTTTTTATGTCAATATCCATAATTCCTTAACACGGTTATTTTGAATCTCCTTCAAAATTAGCATGTCATGTCCTTTAAAACGTTGAAACCCCAAATTATGAAACATTGAAAAAATTTGCTTGGACGCCTATAATTACTCTTAATTATGAGCATCACCTGATTATGAAATTATGAAACAGTCCCTGTCGTAAATTTAAAAAAAATGTGAAAATTAACAAATCTGGTTATTATCATAAACAAAAAATAAATAAATTCTGGTTATCATGTCGAAAAAAGTTAAACATAATTTTAATTACAATTTCAACACAGAGAAAGAAACTGAGAGAGTGACAATAGAAGCAGAGAAGATAAAGAAATCGCCATTGAAGAAAAAGAAAGAAAGGGAAATAGAAAGGCAGAGAAAGACAACAATGACGAGTGAGAGAGCCAATCATCAGGATCGGGATGGTCCTCCCTTGGAAGTGGTCTATTTGGAAGAAATCACAGAGCATTTACAAATTCACATGCAGGAACATTCTTACTTAATCTACGCGCTGTCTGCTCAGCTTGGCGATCCTCAACCCCTTTTCCAGGTATCGTTTGGCTTCTCGAAATTTACATTCCAAAAGGTCTTACAGGCCTTGTCTTTATGCTGAACCTTCAAAGAGGACACCATTTGCTGTTTTGAACCTTTGAAAAAATATTCTGTGGCAACCAGGGCATGTACGAACTGGTTCGTGAAGATCGAAGAGGTTGAGCCTTTGAAAGTTCAAATCGAAGACCCAATTTCCAGATCCACGGCCAAGAATTTGGAAAATGTCAATGGTCTACACAATATGCTCAATTTGTTGGACTGCAAGGTAACAGAGGTTGGTACAGAGTATTGTCTTGAATTTGTAAGAACTAACCAAAAAAGAATAGTTATTAAACCAGTTGATGAGTGATTAAAAATGTTGTTGTAGGTCAGACTGAAAAGGGAGAATTTGCGGTCATAATGTTAAATTAAATATTCCATTTTCTTGTATGTACAGGTACATAATGCATAGTCTTCTATAATAAGAAATCAAGATGGACATCAGGAGACATTGTAATTAATCAGTGTCGCTGTCTAAAGAATAATTTTTTATTCTATTATAGTCTGTAAAATAGATAACATTTGAGGACGCCAATGTCGTGATTATTGTCTCATTTGTTTGACACGCATCTTAAAAGGTAAGATTGGTGATTACACGTAGTTAAATATTTTTTGTACCTATATATAAAGCAACACTTCGTGTGTAATACTTTCACCAATTGATATAATAGATTTTTATAATAGTTTATTAAGAAGCAAAAGCGACACTGATGACGTACAGTGTCCCTATTTGTATCTCATTTTTTTAGCCTGCATCGTAATGGGTGACACTGTTGTTTGCTTGTTGCTAAATGTTTATTTACAAGCATAGAATAGGCAAAACAGAGTGAGACAATGTCGTTAAAACAAATTTTTATGTTTATTTTAGAAAATGGAAAACGCAACATTTGTGACTGCGAGTGACTGCCTGTTGATATATAAAATGCGACACTGTTTATTGAAGTGTAGCCATTTGGTAATTAAGCGATTCTGTTTTTGTTCAGTGTCCATTTTCACCAATATCACCTAGTGGTCTCAGAAAAAAAAATAATTCTTGAATATATATATATATATATCCCTAGCATTACTGAATTCACCGCTTCTGCCACTCTGCCCCATGATCTGCCATTGCCGGTGTTCAAGATATTCCTCAATTGCTATTCTTGGATGATGATCCATATTCTTTTCAAAAAGCTTCCTCTTCATAGCAATTTGAGGATTCACAAACAATAGATTACCACCGTGCTCTGCCCTCAACCAGATTGAGCCCATATAACCTTGCTTCAATGATATTCCCAGTTATAATAGGAGCTGGAAAGTCAAAATGGCATTTACCTTGGGACTCAAAATGTTTTCTTTATCCTTCTTATTTCCGAAACTAAATTTGAAAATGTTCTCTGGTAACTTCTCAATCTCAACTTGTGCCTTCAATCTCTTAAGTCTTTGATATGATCTATATAATAAGTCTACCAACCAGTATTTTATTTGGTATATTTTCCTCATCCTCCTTCGCTTGCAATGAAAAGGAGTTTCACAGAAGGCTTGTCTTGTTCCTTAGAACCAGTCCTCGTAGATAAGGATGACACATCTTTATCACTGGAAAAAATGCAATGGAAGAGCATCTTCGTTTCTATTCTCACTGCACCTTTTTACTACATAATTAAAAATAAATATATAAAGACAATAAAGTTAACTCATGAAAACTGGTCCCTTTTTTATTTTTTTTCCAGCAAACTGAAATTATATACGAGATATAAATGCGGTCACAAGATCTGCATTGGCAGCTCAATTTTCGTCCTTAATTAAAGTAAGGCTAACAAGGAGATTTTCTTAATTAACAAAAAAGCTGAGATAGCTATCATGGAATGAATTTACACACTTATGCATAAATCTCTCACCTGGAAAAAGATTGTCAACAACAATTATATGAGGAATTAGTAGATGAAACACAAGACAAAAAGACAAAAATATATATATTAATATAATATCCAAGATACATCAACAAAATTAACAGGGAGAATTTCCATGTCAATATTACATATTGCACTCTCTCATCTCTCCCTTTGTCTCTCTTTTCTCTCCCTCCAGTCTCTCTGTCTCTCCCTCCATTCCACTCTCCTTTTTTCATAATTTTATTTTAGCATCATGTTTATATTTAAATATGGTAAGCAGATTTAAAGTTAGATTTTAATGTGTTGTATCCATATACAATTTGCTTGGACATTTTAATGATTGCAAATTGTGTATTGAATACAATGAGATATTGATCAGATTAACACATTTGCTTCTAAATAGGTTGTCTGGGTTTAAGTTAGATATTATACCTTTTCTTTTCGTGGATATGTATATTTTACCAATGGGTGGTATAGGAATATGACAGAGTTGTGGTACATTATATAGGACTCTGTCATATTTTTTTTTTTGAAACACAACACATGTTAATGTATGGGGTTGCATCCTACTTTATTAGACTAACTTTCCTGGTTCTAGAATTGTAATGCACCTAATAAATTTAATGAGATATTCATAATATATATATGTGTGTGTGTGTGTGTGTGTGTGTGTGTGTGTGTGTGTGTGTGTTGAATAAGTTGTTGTGGCTCTGATTTATTAAAACTTACCCTCTCAACTCACTACGCCAAAAACCTTAATCGGCGACACTAAATGCGCGACGAAGCAAAAAATTTGCGTCGCGATAAACTAACAGCGACACAAATATAGTGCGTCGCCTTTATTTGAACAAAATAGCGACGCACCCACGTCGCTAAATTGTGCGTGAAATCAGCTCTCGCGACGCGCGATCGAAAACCGTCGCGAAAAATGTGGCGCGAAGCATATTCGGCGACACAAAATCGGCAAGTGTCGCGAAAAATAAGCGCGCCAAATACATTTCGCGACAGGCATTCCACAAGTGTCGCCGAAAATCTGCGCGCCAAATACATTTGCGACGGGCATTAATAACGCGTCGCGGAAAATATACGCGGCAATCACATTCAGCGACACCNCATTGCTTTGATATGGTTTCAACCAATTTTTTAAAAATAACAACCGTGTATTCATTTTTAATTCCAACAGTAATATGCATTAATAATTTAGGAGTATTTAAGTAAAATCATATGAGAGATATCATTTTCAGGAACAGAATCATTCATAAAGAAGATATATAAACGTCGAAGTATTTTTGACAGATATTATACCGGTGTTATAATTTTATTTTATTTTAAAAAAAAAACAACATAAAAAGCAGATGTAACTAAAAATTACAATCACACATACGCACTGCGGCAAATTTCCAATAATTGACTAGACAGTCACTACAAAAAAAAGAGCTTTCTGTGACGGAAGCAAATTTGTCACAACGTATAGTATATGTGACGGATTAGTCACACAATCCACAAAATATGACGGTAACTAACCAGTCACAGTGCTTTCGCAATAGCCCCGACACAAATTCTTTTCAATGACCATTTACTGTTTATTGTCACAAAAAATGTAGTTTAAGTGATGGCACCAAACCGTCACTTGTATGGCAATCCATTATGGATTTCCTGCGAGCCACCGCCGGCAATGATTAAGTGACGGCTCCTCTTCCGTCGCAATTATACATTTGTGACAGTAGTGTGACAGCTAACCGTCACTATTACTTAATTGTGACGGCCAACTAACCGTGACTAATTGTGCTGCTTAGTCATGACTTTGTGACGGATTCCTGTCACAGTTGCCCAACTGTGACCCTTTATTTTGTGTGGCCAACGATATTCTTCTGTGACAACTATGTGACGGGTTTCTTTCATTGACATATAATTGTCACGGTTTGCATCCGTCACGTAAACATTGTTGTTGTGACAGTTTTTCGTCATAGATATATAATTGTCGCCGTTCTCAGCCGTCACTTAATCATTGTTGTTGTGATGGTTTTGTGACGGTTCCCCGTCACGGATATATAATTGTCACTGTTCTCAGCCGTCCCTTATACATTGTTTTCGTGACGTGGTTGTGACAGTTTTTCGTCACAAAGAGGTTATTGTGACCGTCCATAATATTGTCTCTAATGTGAAGTT
Organism: Ochetophila trinervis; assembly: GCA_003254975.1. Classification (NCBI taxonomy): domain Eukaryota; kingdom Viridiplantae; phylum Streptophyta; class Magnoliopsida; order Rosales; family Rhamnaceae; genus Ochetophila; species Ochetophila trinervis. Next base: position 70,747 of record QANX01003652.1, read on the forward strand.
CAGTGACGGGTTTGTTGCGTTTTTTTCCATCACACTATACCATTTGTGACGGAACCTATGTATAATGTTAGAAATACCAAGAATTTTTGAGTATTTAGCGGGTTTCCATGTTTTCCCTGTCCCTGTAGCTGAACAATCTCAGGCACTATATCATTATGAAATCTCAACCCAAATTGGACGGCTAACATATTAAATTCATCACTAACACATTTCATATAATTGGAAAGACACATTCATATATAAACAATTATTCCACAATTACTTTTACTAATTACATACCATAATTCATTAAATATATACACAACATCGAACTTGTCCATCAGGTTGCACAAATTTTTCATTCAAGCACTTCCACCACACTAATGCTTGAATAAATAATTATGTCCTAACATTTGGATAACCCAAAAAACAAAAATTCAGCTAACATATTTCCATATAGTTGCATTTTCACACTACTTCAACATGTCACAGCATTCTCAAAATATACATAGCTGTTAAATGTCAAAACACATCTTCCCAACTTCAACATTTGATGCATATTGCATAACCTAGCAGCAATGTCTCATAAATAGAAGTTAGGACTCACCAAAAAGGGCTTCTATGACATCAAAAACTGCATGGCGAATCTGGAAATACCCTGCACAAATAAGACACCCCTTTGGTTTTTGCTTCAATATTCAAAAATCATTTACCCTATATCATTATGCTATCTCAATCCAAATTGGACGGCTAACATATTGTTGTCATCGCTAACACATTGCATATAATTTAGCCATACACATTCATATATAAACACTTCTTCCACAAGCACTTTTACTAATTACATACCATAATTCATTAAATATATACACAACATCGAACTTGTCCATCATGTTGCACAAATTTTTCATTCAAGCACTTCCACCCCACTAATCTTGAAGTAAAAATTCAGCTAAACATTTGGATAACCCAAAAAACAAAAAATCAGCAACCATATTAGCTAGCTAGTTGCATTTCGACACTACTTCAACATGTCACAGCATTCTCAAACTATACAGAGCTGTTACATGTCAAAACACATATTCCCAACTTCAACATTTGATGTATATTGCACAACCTAGCAGCAATGTCTCACAAATATATTTACTTACTTCCACCACACTAGTGCTTGAAGTAAAAATTCATCTAAATATTTGGAATACCCAAAAAACAAAAATTCAGCAAACATATTGCCTAGCTAGTTGCATTTCGACACTACTTCAACATGTCACAGCATTCTCAAACTTATATAATTGCTGTTACATGTCAAAACACATCTTCCCAACTTCAACATTTGATGTATATTGCACAACCTAGCAGCAATATCTCACAAATATATTTACTTACTTCCACCACACTAAAGCTTGAAGTAAAAATTCACAAGCAATGAATCTGCCTCAAGTTTAAGGCAATAAACAATGAATCTGAATATGAAGCTTTGATTGCAGGCTTGAGAATGGCAGGATCGATGGGAGCTAAAGGGCTACGAGTTTACAATGATTCACAGTTGGTGGTCAGGCAGGTAAATTCGGAGTACCAAGCAAGGGAAGGCAGCATGATACCGTACTTGGCCAAAGTAAAAAATCTGCTTGAAAAATTTGAAGAATATCAAATCACTGAGGTACCAAGAGAGGAGAATGCAGATGCAGATTTACTTGCTAGGCTTGCCTCGGCGTCAAACTCAGAGCTTACATGAAGTATGCCTTTTGAAATACTCAAGGAACCAAGTTACAATAAGGGGAACATGCAGTTAACCAGGTGGATGACAAGCCCGGGTGGATGGATCCAATAGTCAAATATTTGATAGAAGGAATCCTGCCTGAGGATAATCTACCTTATTTCTAAGTCTAGGTGTCACAATCCCAGCGTATGAGGGTTTATAACCTTAGCATCCAAGCCATTGAAGTGAGGTACTTAAGGTAAGGTTAGGTGAGTGGGAAGGGGAAGGTTTTTCTTGAGATTTGAACCCTAAACACTCCCGAACAACCCTAAACCAGTCGTCATCACACCTTTGACAGGTTTCAGGAGGGCCCCTTTGCGCAGAACCCCAAGCAGGTTGCAGAGTGGGAACTCCCCGTAACTGACTTAGGCATTGGAGTGGGAATGCCGGTGACACCACAAGCTCCCAGTCTGACGCCATCGTCTTATCTTGCAGGAGTCAGAGAAAAAATCTGAGATCCAGCCAGGGAAGCATCGTGTGGCATTAAGGTGACAAAAATCAGGCAACAACATGCATATTATCTAGTAATCATTTAAAATTTTATCAGATATTAAGCATTTTGAGTAAAAAAAATATTTTTACCAAATTTTTTATAAAAATAATTTTGTTTTTGATTTTTTTAAGCTATGCCTTTTAAATTATCGGATTTCTTTGCCTCTGTACTAGCATAACTACATGCATGAAAAATAGGCATTAGAACACCTAATTATTATTTTTGCAAAATAAAACCTATTAAATGTCAAGTGGTGAGCATGTGAGCTTCTATTTCATAGCAAAATCATCATACAAAATTTAGAAGAAAAAAGAAAAGAAAAAGAAAAGCGGCTTTCAACTGATTAAGTTACAATTGGATATAACAATGGGTTTCAAAATGTGGGTGTCTGTAGAATTGTGATGGTTTAATTAAATTAATGTTCAATAATAATTAGGTGTTGTTTGCTAGTGGTTTTAGAACCACTTTATTTATTAAATGGGTGACATGCACCTAAAAACGATGAGTATCACTGAAAATCGATACCTGATACATTTAAGATTGAGTTTCAATTTTTAGGCTGAACCCGCTAAATTGACATTTTGGGTACGTAAAGCTTGAGGAGAAGAAGCCAACGAGACCAGTTTGTTCAAAAATAATTTCAATTCTAACATGTGAAAAACTAGGTACTTAATCTAGTTCAACATAAACAAGATGACCCACAACCTATCTCAAGGTTGGAAACGACTCAAACTACATTGTTTCTATCTTGTCAAAATGACGTTGTTTTGTTTTTCTCGTGAAAGGTAGTTTTTTTGGTCTCATAAGGACGTCGTTTAATCCTTACAACAAAAGCAATGTCGTTTATAGACCAACAAAACGCATCGAAATGAGACAAGTTGTCGTTTATAGACCAGCAATGTCGTTTTACTCTTTATGGACAAAACAACATCCTTTTGGCACAATAAAAACGATGTCTTTTGGGTTGTCCCCAACTTTGAGACAAGTTGCTTGTCAAGCTGTTTCCGCTATTGAGTCACATGATCCAGTTTTTCAACTGTTAAAATCTTGCAATTCATATTAGCATTTCCAACAAAATTAGTCCCGTTGCTTTGTCTCATCAAGTCCAACATAGCCAAGAGGTCAGTTTAGTGTATTAACCTAATAATTAAAAACCCAATTCGAAATGTATTGGATATCAGTTTTAGGTGATGCTTATTGGTAGGGGTGGCTATTCGTCTTGGTTTCTCATGTTGATGTCGACTCGTTTAAAGAGATTGTAAAAATATTTTAATCTTAATCTGTACTTGTAGTTATTTGTTATTCGTGTTAAACGGGTTGAACTGTTTAACCTATTTTAATAAAATATTATTATTATTTTTTTATTATTTTTACATTATAATATATTTAAAAATATATATTATTATTTTAAATTTTAATTAATTAATTTAATTTGTTTGTGTTAATTTATATCAATTATAAGTCAATTAAGCAAATTAACTTATTAGTGACCCATTTATAACCGTGTTAATATTATTGAAACTAATAGATTAATTAGCAATCGCGTTTGAGTCGTTTAATAACCTAAATTACTTTTCCTACTCACCGGTTTGCTGTATTTCACCCATTTAAATGCATAAATTGGTTCTAAAACCACAAGCAAATAAAACTCAATTATCAAACATTAATTTAATCCAATCATCACAATTTCTATATGAATTGGAAATCCACATATACCTCATTTTTTTCTCTTATGATTTTGCCCCTGAATAAGCTTAAATCATCACATTTAAAAACTAATTTTATAAATATTGGAATAAACACTAATGTTTTAATTGGTTGTTTAACAAGTCTAAATATCTAAAAAATAACTTTCTTATATTTATAAATATTTTGTAAATGTGTCATCGTCTATTTATATTGCTTGCTTGAGGGGTGCATTTAGAATTCTTTTTATGCTCGTATATATTACTAATTGGTAATATAGTTTGTATGTGTGTCTATATATATAATTTTAATATAGTAAGGACGTTGAAAATAATTTATAATAAGGACATCTTATGTAGCAAGTTATGTTATCCATGATGATTGTCACATAAAAAAATATAAATCATCAATTAAATTAAAAAGATGAAATTAACTTTTTATAACAATTACCGGTGGATTTAATACAAATAAGGCAGTTATTTACTTCCCTAATTAAGATTCTTTTAAAAACAATCAAAATATATAAACATGAGTTGCATTATTTAGATGGCATGCCATTTTTTTCGCGTCCTTACTTTATTAGAACTGATAATCTAGTGGGCTACTTAGAGTACCAAACGATGATGTGGTATAAAAAAATTAATTTAAAAAAAATGAGTTTTGATATTTGTCTAGTAGCTTATATGACAAGTTTTTTTTTTTTTTTTTTTTATATACGAAACCCAAATAAAGGAAATTGAATAATTATAATCATTTAAAATGCCATATTGACATGGCAAATTGGTCTCGCTGGTGATTCTAGTGGTGACAAATAATATTTTTTTTTCTAAAATTAGAATAAAAAAGTAAAAGGCAAATTTTCTCATGTGAAAAAAAATTAAAACTTCATAACACGGATAGCTTACTAAATTATATCTCTTAGTTAAATATATTTGACAAATTACAATACATTTAGGTAAATATATTTGACAAACTATCACTTACTTAAAAAAGTTTATATGAATTAAAATTATCATGTCATTTATTTAAAAAAAAATGAATTTTTTTCACATAGTATGAATAATTAATTAAAAGTTTACTTTAAAAATTTTGAAGTCAACAAATTAATTTTTATAAATCATCCAAACAAAGATTTGCAAAAAGAAACACAAAATATATAAAGGTAATTTAACTTTATTAAAAATATAAAAGTGATTTAAATACTTACGATAAATAATTAATTTTTTATGTAATCATATGGGTTCTTTTTTCACCATTATTGACATTGGTATGTCTCTCGAGATAAATCGGTACAATAGACTCTTACTTATTAAATGGTCGACCGATGTCCCTCATATATATATATATATGTATATATATATATGTAACAGATTTTTTTTTTAATCTAGGAATTTTCGGATAATTTATGTTTGGGCCGGAAACCATAGACATTGATTGACAATGGTTTTACTACGCCAAAAACCTCAATAGGCGACACCAAATGCGCAACGAACCAAGCAAATTGCGTCGCAAAAAACTAATTGGCGACACAAACATAGTGCGTCGTTTTTATTTGAACAAAACAGCGACACAAAAGCGTCGCTATAATGTGCGCGAAAAATATATGGCGACACGCATTTGACAAACATCACAAAAATCTGGAACGAAGCATATTTGGCTACACGCATTTGGTAAGTGTCGAGAAAAATATGCGCGCAAAATACATTTCGCGACAGACATTCAAAAAGTGTCACGAAAAATATGCGCGCTAAATACATGGGCAACACGCATTCTAAAAGTGTCACAAAAAATCTATGCGGTAAACACATTCAACAACACCCATTGGACAAGTGTCGACACTTATGGCTACACTAGTGTCGCCGTTTCTTCATTTTGAAAGGAGAAATGGCGACACCAGCGTGCATTTTCTCATAGTAGCGACACTAGTGTCACATTTTCTAAAAGAATGAGGAAAAATAATCATATTAAAAGGTATTTGGACTAATATGCATGCCTCAGTATTTAATTCATATTACACTAAAAATTAATTCACACCTACCACAATTATTTCACAGTACCAAAATAATCAATCCACACCTACCATTATCATTGGTGGGATACAATTTATATATATTTTATATACCTTAATACTTGATTTGAGCATGTTTTATTCACTTAAAATGGATTAATTTATATTTTTCTATGTTTTAGGTGGATTTGAGCTTAAATGGATGAAAAATGAAGAAACAGTGGCAAAATCATAATTAAACAGAAAAACTGAAGAAGCAGTGGCAAAACCGTAATTAACTGGACATTGGCAGCAAGGCAGTGCAACCCAGGTGCAATGCCCAGGCGCCTGGATGGGCACGAATCTGAGCGTTTTGTGTGCATTTTTGTGATTTTTAGCCTTAGGTTTTAGTATAAATATGTTTTATCATTATTGTAAAAGGGGTGGCCGTTTTTAGAGCAAAAACAACAAAGAATTGAGATTTCTAACAATTATGAGTAGCTAAATCTCTCTCTTGGGTAGGAGTATTATTCATTACTAAAGTACAAGGTGTGAGACTTGATTTATAAGTTTTAATTCAAGTTTAATTATTCAGTTTGTGTTCTTCCAATTTATTTGTTTATTATTCAATTCTCTTTTGATTATAATTTGGATCCGTTATAATTATTTGTGGATTGGGTATTTGCTAATTAGGAATTCAATCGTATTGAATGTTCTATGTTTAGTAGCACTTTGATTTTAATAATTGCATGCTAAGCTTTTGTTAATTTCTTAGGAGAACACAAGATAGATTAAAGTTTTACAACGTTTGTAGGACTTGTTTATTGTTGGATGATCGTGTTCTTAATGCTTTTCTGACTTGATTTAGATCACGTTGGTTTAGATATTTCAAAATTAGGATTAATATACGATCGTATCTGAATTAATTAATTGTGAGAGTTAAAATAAAATTGGCCGTGCTATTTTATTCAATCCAACATTGAATGATTATTTTTTGGATATATTTTTGTCTGTGATCACCTGTTCTTTAGTAATTGAAGATACTCTGACCCAAGGTTTTCTCCAATTGTTAATTTCAATATTTATTAATTTGTTTGCTTTAATAATTGAACTTCCCAACATAAAATCCCCTTTTTGTTTTTATAATTTTACTTTAATTGGAATAGATCGAGTTTGATTATCAGTCTCTGTGGAATCGACTTGAACTTGCTGCTACTACGGTAGTGTTTAAATTCAGTAATTAATTTTGGTGTTTACGACACGCATCACTCATCTATCTATAAATACGTACCTCTATTTTGGAAGAGAATCATCTATTATTGTAAAAGAAAAATTCATCAAAAAAGGAAAAAATTCACAAATATATATTCATAAATATTCTAACATTTTTTTGTCTTCGATTTAGCTTATACTATTTCAAAATAGAAGGAAATGTTAAAATATTTTTGACCATTGCTCTCTTTGATGTGTTCGACCCACTACAAATTGTCAATCTATACGCCTCAGGTTTTTCACCTTTCTTACATATCAAAGGTTTCATTCTATATTCTTTAGATAGGGGTCGAAGTTGGATTGTAAAAGCAACAATCTTGGGATGATTAGGATTGAAGAGGAGCTTCATCGCTTGGAGCAGCTATGAAGAACGAGTCAACGAGTGAAGATGCTGAATTTATTGTTTGATATGTATAATGCAACAAAAAAAAGATTAATTTTTGTTAGATATTCTTTTTTATATGCTGACTAGGTCGGTCATTTTCCTATTAAATTTTGAAACCTATATGGAGAATTTATGAAAACATGTTCAATATATCGGTTCAAAGAAAGTACTGTTTGGTATGTAATATCAATTTAATATAAACTTTTTTTTATGTTGATATTTTTTTGTATATATATGTGTATATATATATATATATTCTTTTAGCTCATATATGTATAGGTAAGAAGCCTTAATTCACTAAATTTCAATATTTAATAAAATAGTAAAATTATACTATTGTCCTTGAAAAAATCATATTTGCTATTGATCCATCAATTTATTTATAATTCATCGAAGTACTTCTAATAAAGTTCAGTACAATTTATTTATAATGTACGTATTGAAGTGCTTTTAATAAATTAAGTTCAGGGTTATTTGTGATGCTAGTATCGCTAAATCTATAATTCAGCGACAGTTAATTTTGTTTAGCGACACTAGTTTCGATAATACCTTTATATCTAGTGACAATAGCGTCGCCAATAACCTCACCATTGTACTTAATTCGCTGATATTAACATTTAATGTGCACCTACCATTCGATTCTCCCTTTATAGCTTGTTTATCGCAACATTAATACACTAAATTACAATATTTAATAAAATAGTTAAATTATATTGTCGTTGAAAAACTTATGTTTGCTAATAATAAACTCCTCTATTATTGTGAAAGAAACATTATTCAGAAAAGAAAAAAAATCAACAATATCCAAATTGCAATAACTTCCAAATTGGCGACGCTAGCATCGCAAATAACTTACAAATTGGCGACGCTATCGTCGCCAATAGCATATAATAGCGATGCTAGCATTGCCAAATAAAGGATAGAGCCGAAATTAAACATGTTAATTCCAACCTACTAACATTTAATTTGCACCTACCATTATCTATATATAAATAGGCACATCCTCACGTTAACAATCCACCTTTCATGATTTTTTTCTCTCTTTTACATATATATATATATATATCTTTCTTGCCCTCTATTTTGAAATAGTTTCAGCTGTTATGCCAAATTATTCAGCTGAAATTATTTCAAAATAAAAGGAAAGAATGAAATATTCTTCGATGAAAGGAAAAAAAATCCAACTATGCATGTATTGATTGTCGCAAATTTATTTTATTTCGTTATATATTCTTATTTGTTTATCTCTTAATTAGCTTAAACTATTTCAAAATAAAAGCAAATGATGAAATATTTATGATCTTTACGCTCTTTTAGGTGTTCGGCCCACTTCAAATCGTTGATCTATTCCTCGGGTAGTTCACCTATCTCTAGAGATCAAATGTTTCATTGTTAGTACACTACGATTCATTGTCCGGTGTCAAAGAACGGCAATCAATTAATACTTGGATAAGGCACAAATTTCTTCTTCTGCTCACTCGGTTATTTTGCATTTGCCGAGATCTGCAAAATTTAATGTAAACCTGATGATATGCTCAAGATGCATATGAAGAATTTATATATGTAAACATGTTTGTGTAATATCAATAAAAATATTTTATATATTTCGTCGGATATTGTTTTGTATATATATATATGTATATTCCATATGTATATATGTATATTCTTTTAGCTAGCACATATATATATATATATATATATATATATCAAAAGAGCCTTAATTTATTCACCAAAAATAGAAAACACAATAATAAATAATACTTAAGATATAAATTTTAAAATTAATCAGTAAACAATCATATAAATTTAAATGAATATGCAATAAACAATTAATATTACATTAATTCAATAAACAAGCTTAATTCAATAAAAACAATGTTCATTATTTAAACTTTAATTTATATATTTAAATTTAGCAAAAAATAATTTAGATGTTGTGACAGAAAATCTATACATTAGCAATGCTTGCGTTGCCAATACTCTTGTCCAATTTGCAAAAGGCAACGAACATCGTCGCTAAAAGTGTGTTTAAATTCAAATTGGTCAACGATTATGTATGCCAACTTGTATTGAATGCCTCATTTAATTTCCATCCACCTCTTTATATTTGCAATAAATTATATTTATCTTTTACGTTATTAAGTGACTTTTAGTTTCTCAATCTATGATTCTTTCCATGCGCAGAATCATCATACGTATGTTAAAAACAAACTCAACTGATGTTGCACGTTGCAAGTAAGTTTAATTTACACATATATATTAAGCGGTATTTATATGTTTAATACTCAATATTCATGCACGTAAATGTTTTTGTTTTGTAATTTATAAACTTTCTTTGTTGGTTACTTTCATATGTTGATGCAATACAAAGATTACTGCATTAATTACTCAAATAATATATTGCCAAATGGATAAGTCACGGATAGGCGACACTAAATGCGCGAGGTGAAAAGGCGACACCCGTAGAGGCCGAGCCGACAGATGCTGATGCTGTTGAATTTGACGCTGCTTGCTCATTACAACTTAGCCCTGCAATTATAGAGTTCTTAAGGTGGATCAACCCTTTTGACATTTATCACATGTGGATGGCATACTTGCCACCGACAGTTATGGGCCATGAAGTGTGTTTATCAATTTCGAAGAAAGATATAACGGATTTTTGTTACATGCAAAAGTTGCAACAGTCTTGCATTTTGTTCTACATAAGGTACATAATTCAAACTTTATTGCATTAATTGCTAAATATTTTATTACTATCATTTTGTTACATACAACTAATTATGTAAATGATAATTCACTGCTTAGGCATTTGCATTCTCGATTGATGGGTTTACAACTAGGAAAATATTGTTTTATGCTCCCTAATGATATAGCCAATGTAGAAAGAAGAAATCCCGATAAGCGAGAACTGAAAATTTTGCTGCGATGGAGAGATGCAGAAAATGGTCAACTATGGTTTTTTCCGTACTGGTCAAGGAACTATAAGTTTTCTTATAATACAATGAATTATTTGAGTTTTATTAAAACATTTGTAATTAATATCTTTTGTTGAGACCATTGGATGTTGGGTGTTGTTGACTCATATTTAGCAGTCGCATGGTTTCATGATGCGCTTTCGAAGAACAACCGTCCAAGAATGGCCGACTTTAGGGGTTTGTTGGATAGGTAAGTATGCATAATTAACTATATTTGTGGATGATTATTAATACGGTTTTAATAATTAATATTTATTGCTGATATTATTTCTGGTGATATATATATATATATATATAATGTATGCATCATGTACATATAGTGCATACTTGTATTGGAACTGTATATCCAACGGATGAAAAAAAGTTTAGTACAAAAAACTTAGATGGCCTAAAACAAAGCTACATAAATAAGATTTGTATACATAAATAAAAAAGATTTTACACATAATTATTTATTCATAAATCTAAATACATAATAATATTGTATGTGGAGACCGAAATTACTTAATTAGCTATTTAATATAATGATTAACTTATTTTTTTGTATCACTTTTGTATAGATGGTAAAACAACCAGGAAATACAAAATGCAGGTATTATGTGATGATGATCATACGGGACATCATAGTAAATAATGTTGCTCGAGGAAATTTAGTAGACATTGTAATAATTAAAACTTTTTTACAGTACTCAGTAAGAATTGATATTATTAGTTATTATTTATTTTAACTACTTATTTCGTATGTATGTGCAATTCCAAGATAGTGTTTAGACCCAGCAGTATGTCAACCACTTTAGAGCAGAATTGACAACTGCTTTGCTCCCTTTCATATCATAGTAAGAGATATATATATATATATATAGTATTTCTGTTTATATATACATACTTTTAGATGTCAAAAACAATGTCACATTTAATTTTTGTATTTATGGAAATATTAATTAACTACTTGTAATTCTGTTGTTTGCATTATTTGTACATATGTAATTTTCTTGTTTGCATTATTTGTGTATATTTGCTTTTTCTTTTCTTATTTGTTATATTACATTGTAATTGATTCTCATTTTTACTAATTAAATTAATCATTTGCAATAAGTCATTCATCATTTTATAAAAGATAATGAAATTTAAATTTGTTTAACTTTAATTAATTATATTTATACATTTAAATTACTTTTGTAAATATTCAAATGAGATTTAAAAAATCATTTAATTTCTCAATACAATTAAATTTGAATTATCCAGTGACGTCTTAAATAGGGATTTGTTGCGGTTTAAAAAAAATGGTATAAATAATAAGTGACGAAATGGTCAATTGCTGTCGCCATGCATGGTATATTTCGACACAAAATGGGATGCTGCTATTTGTGAGATAAATAGCAAAAATTTTGACAATTTTTGGTGACACTAGGGTGGCAATTATTCCCGACACTAGTGTTGCCAATTACAGGAATAATTAGCGACACTTGTGTCACCAATTACTGGACCAATCAGCGTCGCCAATTTTAGAATAACTTGCGACACCAGCGTCACCAATTATTCTCTTTTTTGCCGTTTAATTTCAGTAAATATTGATAAATTGGTGACGCATGCGTTACCAATTTCATTACTAATTCGCAATGCAAGCGTCTCCAGTTATGTCCGTAACAAGCGACACAAGCATCGCCAATTATGTCCGTAATTGGCCATGCATGCATTGCCGTTTGTTTCATTATCAGCGACACATTTTTGCCGTCACGAATGTTTTTAATTTTCGACGACAATCATTTCGGTGACACAAGGATATGCAACGCCCTTTACAATTCGTGACACCATTTTTGCATCGCCCTTTAGGGTTTTTGGCGTAGTTTTTTCACTCATTGACGATAGTTTTCACCAGGTCCATCGTCAATGATGGTCTCCTGGAGACTCATGGATGTAAAAATCGCTAACAGATATATATATATATATATATATATAGACACACACACATAAAAATAAAAATAAAGAATAAACAAACAAATAAAAACTACCAGGTTGACAGTGTCGTAACGTGTTTTATTATAAATGTTTAGAAAAGATCAACCCAACTGATATTATCCATTGGTTTGAAAATACGAACTAAACACAGGCAAGCACAACAACAAGCAAGCATAGACAAAATGAAAATACAACACCTAAACATAGACGAGAGTCTAATTTTTGAAAATACACCGTCTTGATTATAGAACATTTTTCTATATATAGATTATGAGGTACTACTTTTCACGAGCCCATACAAAATATTGAAGCATGAACGCATGATGATACTTGCAAATATTGATTAGCGTCCCTTGAAGTTGCCTATCCCTCATAGAAAGTAGCTTTAATCTATATATGCATAGGTAGGCTCAAATCTCCCACTGATCACCTGTAAAAGAAATTGCAACAGAAATTTTTACAATCACAATATAATAAACTGAATAAACAGATAAATGGACCAAAGACTCACATACAAGAAAAAGTTACATGTACAAGATTATAAGCAAATTAAGTTACATGGATATATACACACACATACATATACATATATATATATATATATTGTAAAAAACATAATTGCAAACCTTCCTGTCCATGATATATACGACTGACAAAAACATTATGCAAAATTCTTCTCGGTAATAGTGAGTACTGTCAAGAAAATTTATAAAAATAAGGTCTAGATTTCACTTGTTTAGCATCTCCAATGGTATGTAAGCTTCAAAGAGAACATAAGGCATATATAGTGTGGCTTGATTTTTCCTAGTATAAAGACGATGGAAACTAATAATGTTTTCTCAATTACAAAGTTAAACTGTCTTAATACTATTGCAAGCATACACTATCATCCACAGCCTACTACATAAGGCTAAAAGCAAAATATTTGTTCCTTGAGATGGCATTTTCCATATTTAGCAGCATGGCATATGAATGCAAGTCATGTCATTAGTTCATAAATCTACAATTAATACAAATAATCAATGTTTAAAGTATAAAATACACATGTATACGCAAAAGGAGTCATAGGGCATGATATAACATAATCTAGTTTGTGGATATACAACTTACCATATCTTTAATTGAATCTAATTATTAAAAGTCCACTTTTAAGAGGTCAATAATCAATACCAATTGGCAAGGAGGCTCAAATTAGCTAATGATTTCATGAACAAACTAAACCAATAAAGATTAATCAAACTGTTCATGAGTATGCAATTCATTATTAGCAGTAAATCTATAATGCTCAAATATTTTCATCCAAAACAAGAAGAATTAATATAGTAAAAGAGCCACTAAGTCCATAACGCTACAAATAACAACCTTGAGACATAAAGAATCAATCAATTTAAAGAAAGTTGAAAACAGTGTGCACCGAATTGATCAGTCGACTATTGTAGCAGCTGCGTTTCACGCTGAATTAGTTTCATTTGCAGCTGGACTATAAGTTATTGGCGAAAGTCACTATTTAATAGTTCAAATCCCCACCCCTAGATAACTAAGCATGTATTTGTAATCGTGATGACAGAGAGCAAGCTGTGGTTGTTAGACAAAAAAAAGACAGAAATTGAAACAATTTTCAATGTTCCAAATGCAATTTTTTTTTTTTTTTTTTTTTTTTTTTTTTTATTGTAACTCCTCAACAGGATTAAAAATGCTCCCAGTTTTGGTGATTTTGAAACCCCCTCCCCCCAAAAAAAGAAATATAAAAAAATAAAAAAGAGCATTATGGAAATTAAATCAGTAGCATTTGAACCAACCCTATAAATGTTTGCACAAGCTCATGAATAGATGCATGCCTGACATATTTCACGACGGGCCTGACATGACCCATCATGAATGTTAAAGAGTTTTTCACAATGAGTATCTCGTTACTATTTTTCACGAGACCATTTAAGTCACTTAAGATAAAAATGGCATAAAATTAAACACAAACGTTATAAGCAAACTACATGTATATATATTGTAGAAACATTAATTATTGCAAGGTTCCTATGTCCCTTTAATATTATATACGATTGTGATACAAATATTATTCAATATTCTAAATGCAGTACCTTCAATAGCATATAATTGTATTGAAGTTGAAGAGAATAAAATGCATGGTTCTGTTTAAGTTTTGCTAGCTAGTAGATCAGATATGATGAAACTAAGTATAATCAAATAGTTCAGTATGTGCAATTCATTAAACGGTCACTACTACAGAATATAGCTATTGACGACGGCCATACTTTTATATAGACGTCGGTTGAAAAAGAGAGCCGTCGTTAATAAAATAAGACGACGGTTAAAAAACATCAACGACGGTTTTAACTGTAACCGTCGTCTAAAGTTATATCAAAGACGACGGTTACTTCAACAACCGTCATTGATAAAAGACTAAAATACACGTGGCAGCAACGTTGTGGCCACGTGTATATTGAAGAGTATAGACGACGGTTCCTAAAGGAACCGTCGTCTAT
>QANX01003652.1:85967-108408 GCA_003254975.1 Ochetophila trinervis
AAAAAAAAAAACGACGGGCCTGACTCTAGACCCGTCGTCTTTATCAAAACAGCGTCGTTTTGTAGCCGTGTTATTTGGGTAAAGAAGACGGTCCTAGCTTTTGTCCGTCGTTTTTAACTCAGTGTTTTGTTCTTTACACGCTTCTTCCTCTCTTATTTTTCCTCACTTCTTTAGAAACCCTAAAACACCCGCCGCTGTTTGCTCATCTTCTCCACTATGGTCGCCGTTTGCTCATCTTCTCCACTATGGTCGCCGTTCCTCCTCTTCTCCACTTGGTCGCCGTTCCTCATCTTCTCCATTGTAGATAGATTACTTCTTCATTTCACATAATATTTGTGATTTTTAACCCAAAAACTTTAAGGTTAGTGCTCGGCAATCTATTTAAATTGTTTTTAACAAATTGTGAATGCATTATTCCGTGAAAATGTTTAAATCCGTGCATTGAAAAGTAATTTTGTATGATTAGATTGTATATATAATCAAAAATTGTATAAATTATCAGGTGATATATATGAAACTTGATGATATGTATGAACTACCCGTGTATATATTGTGTGAAAAATTGTATATGAGAGTTTTGGTTTAATTAGTAATTTTGTATAAGAGTTTTGTAATTAGAATATATTTAATATTTAATATAATTTTGTAATGTATTTAAATGCTGCTGAAAAAAAAAAAAAAAAAAAAAAAATAGACGACGGTTCTATGTAAAAACCGTCGTCTATGTTGAAACATAGACGACGGTTTCTACATAGAACAGTCGTCTATGTTGGAAAAAAAAAAAAAAAAAAAAAGACGACGGTTCCAATATTAAACCGTCGTCTATATATTTGCCCCGTGGCATCCACGTGGCTTCAGTAACGTTTTAGACGTCGGTTTTAAACCGTCGTCGATGTTTTATTAGTATTGACGACGCCTCATTAGACGACGGTTTTGTGTCCGTCGTCTAAACACGTAAGACGACGGATTTTCACCGTCATCTTTGACCCTATTCTGTAGTAGTGGGTTATTAATTGATGTCTAGCTAATTGAAATCAGAGAAGCTAGTATATCCTTGTGTACAAAGCAGTTCAACGCTTAAAAACTCTTATCCAAAACAAGATGAAATGTCAAAGAGTCAAGGACTAGTCCACAAAGCTACAAATAACAGCCTTCAGACATTTAGAAAAGCAATCAATTTAAAAGAGATTTCAAACAGTGCATGTAAAATATATTTTGGGAAAAAGCATCAAGTTATAGATGTTTTTCAACCTAACTAGTTTAAATCATACGATACACATAATCAATGGTCAAAATATATAAATTAATCACACACACTACAAAAAAAATCGATGTTTTGTGACGGAAGCAAATTCGTCACAACGTATAGTATGTGTGACGGATTCGTCACACAATTCGCCAACTGTGACGGCAACTAACCCGTCACAGTGCTTTCGCAATAGCCCCGACACAAATTCTCTTCAGTGACCTTTTACTGTTTATCGTCACAAAAAATATAGTTTAAGTGACAGCAAAAATCTGTCACTTATATTCCAACCCATGTTAATTTTCCGGCGAGCCGCCGCCGGCAAGGATTAAGTGAAAAAAAAAAAAAAAAGAACTTTACGTGACGGAAGCAAATTCGTCACTACATATAGTATATGTGACGGATTCATCACATAATCCATAAACTGTGATGGTAACTAACCCGTCACAGTGTTTTCGCAATAGTCCCGACACAAATTCTCTTCAATAACCGTTTACTGTTTATCGTCACAAAAAATATTGTTTAAGTGACGGCAAAAATCCATCACTTATATGCCAACCCATTATATTTCCGGCGAGCCACCACCAGTAAGGATTAAATGACGGATCCTCTTCCGTCACAATCACGACATTTGTGACAGTAGTGTGACGGCTAACCATCACTGTTACTTAATTGTGACGGCCAACTAACCGTGACACTTGTGGGGCTTAGTCACAACTTTGTGACGGATTCCCATCACAATTGCCCAATTTATTTTGTGTCGCCAACAACACTTTTCCGTGCAAACTGTGTGACGGGTTTCTATCACTTATACATTGTTTTCATGCTATAATATTATGTTTATATGTACTAATTAATACAAAAATTCACTTTTATTTACATATCTGTGACAACTAAATTTCAATTTACATTAAAATGGATAATATTGTATTGTCACAAAATATCTTTTACATTCAAATTCTAACACAAGTACACTAAGCATAGTGTATCACATATAATAAGATCTACACACAAAAAAAACAAACAAAATCCAATGCTCCTACTATAGCAGCTGAGATACAAATTGCAATAATTAAGTATCTAGCAAATAAAAGGTAAACAAAATTATACTTTTATAGCACAGATTTCATATCAGAGCAACAAAATTAGCGTCAAGGACTTGCAATTGATAGCACATATGAAAAGTTCAAAATTTAACTTAACAAGATAAATTAATACACCAAACATGATAATAAGAATAATAGCAAACACATGAATATGATTAAATATGCATTCTAATTTGAGAACAAATAGACAATGATGGCAACTTTCATTTATGACTTGTTATATGAACTGGTTTTAAAGTGCTTTTTAAATCTATAATATAGATGTAAGTTCTTATAAATTAAAATATGATTTGGTTCAATTTGGTTTGGTTTTCTTTCATTCAAAAATACTATTGTCAACAAATAAGTTTACCAAATTTGAGATACCATCTTCCTCTTCCTCTTATTCTTCCATCTTTCTTGTTTTCTTTTCTTCCCTCTCAGTCTCTTGTTTTCCTTTTCCATCTCAAACCCACTCTCTTTACCTTCTTTTTTTCACCTTTATTTATTATAGTGTGGAGGTTTTCCTATACTTCTCTATGAAATTAATTACAGAGTTAAGGAAATATTGTAATTGTTGTCGAGTAGATTGATTAGGAGCTAATAGGATTTCTTAGTTTCCCAATTTTGTTATTTAGGTTGTCTATATATTCGTAATCACATTCAGTAACTAGCATGTAGAAAATAAGAGTTTTTCTTCAATTTATTTATCTTCAATTTTCTCTTCATCTAACTCAAGTTTAAGGTCAATTAGCCAATTTATATTAGCTTAAGGGGGAATTGTTTAAAAAAAAAAGTTAAGGGACTAGACTGAAATTCAATTTAAAGTTCAAGGAGTGATACCTGGAACTGTTGTGGGACAAACCGAAAGTTGAGAAATTGGAAAGGTATCCATAGTTGCCAATTAACAAGAATAGAAGAAATCCACTCCTTGAAACAAAAGTTACACAAACAAGGAAAATGTAAACAAGTAAATAGAAAAGGTAATAAAAAGAAATGCTCATAAAGCTCATATCATAAAAGCCTTCAGTACCACTTGTTGAAGCTTGGGAACACTTTGTGAAGCCTTTCCCTCTAGTGTCATCAATGTAGATAAGAAAACTCCGATAAATATGGGAGAAAAAAGAAACTGCAACAATATTGCACTAGTACAAAAAGTATAAATAGTATCATTGTCATATGATACTCTCATGTACTTCAAGGCATTTGATTTCAAAGATTAAGAAAATATAAGGTTACCTAATCAAGCATAAGGCACAAAATTCAAGCACTTCCACCACACTAATCTTGAAGTAAAAGTTCAGCTAACACCATTTGGATAACCCAAAAAATAAAATTTCAGCAACCATATTTCCATGTAATTGCATTTTGACACTACTTCAACATGTCACAACATTTTCAAAATATATATAGCTGTTAATTGTCAAAAAACATCTTCCCAACTTCAACATTTGATGTATATTGCATAACCTAGCATTTTCAAAATATACATAGCTGTTTTTTGGAACTTTTATAAACTCTTTTTTAATAACAATTTTAACAGTTTTATAAACTTTCTATTGTCATTAGTTAGATGTATAATATTTTACACATTGTTTAATTCATAAAATGAAAATCATAACTTATAGAAAAATCTTTTTGACATGTTTCCAATTGGAAATTGTTGATTAATGTCATGTTTCTAGATCAAATCCAGTTTTAATAATAAAAACTTTGTTTAAGGGTCTAAAAACAGGTCAGCACAGATAGTGCACAATTAGATTGAAATAGTTTTAAAAGATTTAAACCTTAACCATAAAAATCTACATGCATAAACATCAAAATTCAACTATTTATTATTTAAGCTTCCCTGCTACCCATAAAATGGCATTAATCCCAGACCATTCCCAACGATCCAAAGCATAACCAAAATAAACTTGAAACAATAAAATTCTCTTTCACTGCCACTTCAACCAACATTCAATGTACTACTTCTCATACAATTTAGCCATCAAGAACAGATCCAAATCCACATAAATTCCAACAGCAACATAAACAAAATTAAATTGCCAAATTCCAAACAACAAATGTATAAATATTCCAAGGTCATTCCGGTGGCAAAATCAAAATAAAAGAACACTTGAGCAATTTCATAACTCCAAATCAAATTATACTTCCATACACAAACCACCCAACGAGAAATATGACAATTACACTTATCAAAATTTAACTAAAATCCTCCTCTAACAGTCATATGCAACAGGCAGTGACTTCAAACTACAAACAACCAAATTCTAGCCACCACAACACAATTACAACCAGCTAAGATAGGAAATTACCTAATTTATCGGTCACATGGTCATGATTCTCCAATCACTAGACAAGATTACTGACAGCCATTAAAGGATAAAAGAAAAAAAGAAAAAGAAAAAAAAAAGCAACCATTTCCAAAAACAAAATCAATCCTATTAGTAGCCTTTGTCCAAAAACAAAAAATCTCATTTAATTAATTAGTAGCTAGCCCGCTTATTCATTATCCACATTTAACATAAAGCTTAATTCATATATATAAAGTGCTTGTCTCTGTTCTCACTCCCCCAACTAGTGGTTTACATATAACAATGCATGTTCTTTACAGTACACTTATCATAATATAGTAATTGGAAATTTGGTACTAGATTTTCACATAATAATTAATCAATTCATTTTCTTTGTATGCATATCAAGATATTGTTGTTGAAAGAGTCAAAAGAGCTCTACAAAATGTCTAACAACCTATATCAAGTTTTCTTTCATTTGACTTACATAATTATTATCATTATTAAGCACATTTTAGTGCTGTTAGTATTATGTTTAAATATCATAGCAAATTCCACTTAGCAGGCCCTGAAAATAACATCCACTAATAACAAAGGAATGTATCTAACAATTTACACTTTAATTCCTTGATGACTATAGCCAGGAATCAAATCCCTCTGAAAGCACACATTTTATATCAACCTTAAATTAGATAAGTTATGTGTGTGTGTGCACTGCAAGTGGTAGAAACCAATGGAAATTAAAATAAATGCTCACGGGTTCACGCACAGGGGGGGTTAGTCTAACATTAGGAAATTGGTTTTTGCAAAACAAAATGCTCTCTCATGGTGGGTAAAGACAAACACAAAATGAGATGCAGGGAGGGTTTAGCTCCCCCCAAACTAAATGCAGCACAAATCTTAAGTGTAAAAACAAATAACCGCAGGCCTCACTAGTGGAAGAGAGCGGCGGACTGCGAACAACAGAGCTGCAGTTTCTGCACGACAGAGAGCTGTCGCCTGCCTCACTGCAGTTTCCCCTCCAAGCCATCACTTGGTATACACCTCTAGAACTCGTAATGGCCGAACAAAACAAGGGATTTAAATGGATCTCTTCCCAGATTGAAAACAGTACCTGCTGGTCTTAATGTCTACATGCGACGCCGTTTCCTGCTCAAGCACTTTAGTATTCAGTCAAAATTAGTTTATGCAAAGTCAAAGAAGTAAGGCACAGTCTCACTCAAAATTACTTAACTTTATGCATTCTTTAAATGAATCCCTTCTTCACCTGAATTTTGTTATTTTGTCGGCTACCAACAATGAAACAACCATATATAAGATTTTTAAAAGAAGAGATAAATGAAAAAAAGACAAAATATGAGTAAAAAATTATTATTTAGTAACCATCCTGATGTGGGCATCGAGCACTCTTCTAGCATTGATGTTCGTGGTGAAGACATTGTGCTGCCAAGTGGACCAGTGACCCGTTCTCGAGCTAAGAATATCAAAGCAAGAATGCTTGGACTTGTGAAGAGAATAATTGATGTAGATCGATTCAAGTATCCACATGATCCAAACACTTTTATGAGGCATAATGATGATTTAAGCATGATGTCTACGCAAGGAATGAAGGTGGTAATACTGCTCGGGAGTTGCAAAGACAAAACGACGTAGTTTTAAAGATAAGCATCTTACAATGGCAGTTTTGTAATTTTAGCTATTTTCGGATTATAATGGCAGTTTCGTAATTTAGCTATTTTCGGATTATAATGGCAATTTTGTAATATTTTCTATTTTCATATTTAGGGTTAGTTTTCAGCCTTAGAATTACTTTCCTAATTATTTTATGGTGTAGATTGATTCTTAACCTAACCTTAATCTCTATATAAAGGGGAGGTTACTAACTTGTAAGAATAAACTTTGATTATTGATTATTTAGAATCTACTCTTGTTTTCAACAAGACTTGTGTGTTCCAAGTGAGGATAGTTCTTCTTCTACTTGTTGCATTGGGAATTGATCTTCTTATCAAAGGTATTTACATTGTGACGAATTTCAATTTCATTCTTTGCCTTCTAATTAGTGTTGCTAGATACAATTGTTATCTAGAAGTGCTATAGGGCGGGTTTTTACCTAGGGTTTGTTCCATATCATCTTGTGTGTTAGGATTACAGTTTCTTTAAGCTTGGGGTTCCGCATCATTTAGTATCAGAGCAAGGCCAAGATAAATTCCTATTTATCTTGTTCTTTGTTTTTCTTTTTAGAGTCTTTGAATAGCTTATTGTTTTCTGCGTTTTTTTTTTCTTTTGTTTTGTCCTTAGTTATTTGTGTTCTTCATTGTTCTTGGTGTTTTAGAGTACCAAAAAAATCGTAAAAAAAAAAAATGAAAGTTGAAATATTGAGATTGGTTGCTTGCAAATTAAGAAAGTTACTTATTCTGATGCAAAACCTCAAGCTTAAAGAAATTGTAATCCCAACACACAAGATGATATGGAACAAACCCTAGGTAAAAACCCGCCCTATAGCACCTCTAGGTAACAAATGTATCTAGCAATACTAATTAGAAGGCAAAGAATGAAATTGAAATTGGCCACAAAGTAAATACATTTGATAAGAAGATCAATTCCCAATGCAACAAACAGAAAAAGAATTATCCTCACTTGGAACACACAAGTCTTGTTGAAAGCAAGAGTAGATTCTCAATAATCAATAATCAAAGTTTTTTACAAGCTAGTAACCTCCCCTTTATATAGAGATTAGGGTTAGGTTAAGAATCAATTTAGACCATAAAAAAATTAGGAAAGTAATCTTAAGGCTTAAAACTAACCCTAAATAAATATAATCCGAAAATAGAAATAATTACAAAACTGCCATTATAATCCGAAAATAGCTAAAATTACGAAACTGCCATTATAAGATGCTTATTTTTAAAACTACGTTGTTTCGTCTCCGCAACTCCTAAGCATCAATACCGCCTTCATCCATTGCTTGGACATCATGCTTAAATCATCATCTTTTGCTCCAATGGTAGAATATGGCACTATGATGCCCGCATCATTCCTTTCCTCTTCAAAAAGATTCGTCCTCGAATCTGAATCCATATCGAAAGGATAAATATCATAAACATTAAAAATAGTGGACTCATTGTACTCACCCTAAATGGTGATTTTGTATGCGTTATCATTGACTCTTTCAAGCACTTGAAACGGTTTATCTTCTCTAGCATCCAACTTCGATTTCCTAAGGTTAGGAAACCATTTCTTCCTTAAATATACCCAAACTCAATCTCCTAGTTTGAATAACGTCCACGTGTCATCCATAAAATTTTTCCAAAGGGACTCAAAAAATCTACATCCCTATCATATTGAATAGTTCGAGGCACTTCACGCAATTTTGATTTCTCATCAAAGTTCTGCAATAAAGAGACAAAAACACTAGGCAAATTGAAGTTAAGGTTAGTTTCACAAAGCAAAACCTCTCAAAACCTCACTAACAACATTGCTTTCTTGCCTAAAAATGCACTATTGACTACTCTCTTTTGCATAAAAACTCTTTTTCTTTTCACTCTTCTCACTTTTCTCTATTGCACTTTCCTCTTTATTTTTCTTACAAATGCAATCACTCATCATTGGGCCTTTATTTATATTATTTTCACTATTGGCCTCTTTACACTCAATTTTTTTATTTGCCTCACTTCCCAAATCCCCATGTGAACTTTTGGATAATTTTAATTGTTCAAAATACACCACCATTGGAGATAAATGTGCAAGTGTGACTTTCTTTTCATTATGCTCATGTCTCCTAGCCCTTGGTTCCTCCCTCTTTGTGTGTCTCCTCATGGAATGATTTGAGACTTCATCATCTTCGGAACCCTATGGCTCTATATCTTTAGTTCGCAAACCATCTCTCCTTGGGTTATTTGTGGCGGTCATAAAGACTTCACTTACCTTATCATTTAGCTCATCCATCTTCATCTCTTTGTAATACTTCTCTATGGATCTAGACCCTTGTGTGAGTCTCTGCAACGTTTGATGAAGCTTTCTATAAAAATATGATGGTACAAACCTCTTCCTCATAATTCTCTTCATTTCATCCCAAGTTTAGACTGTATCTTTTCTATATCTCCTCCTTGACTGTATAAGTTGCTCCCACCAAACTAGAGCATAGTCGGTGAACTCCATTGCGGCTAGTTTAACCCTCTTCTCCTCAGAGTAATTGTGACAATCAAATATTAACTCTAATTTTTTTTCCCATTCCAAGTATGCCTTGGCATCACTTCTTCCATTGAATGGCAGAATGTGCATCTTAATCGAACTTAGGTTGTCATCGTTTCCTCCTCTTGGCTCCTCTCTCCTAGGTCTTCTTCTTACAGTTTGGACTTCATACTCATCTTCATCAAAAACAATTACTTCTTTTCTTCTAGGTCATGTTCCTTCCCTTCTAGTAGTATTGGACATGGCCATGGTCATTTCCCTCATTTGCTCCATCATCTCATCCATCCTAGAAGTCAATCTCTCTTCCATCCTTCTATACTCACCCTCCAATGATTATCGTAAGAGCTTTGGATCCAGTGTTGCCACTTGCTCTTCTTCTGAAGTAGAAACTCCCTTTCCATCTCTTTTAGACATTCTTACACACTCCCTTACGTGTCTAACTCAACAATGGTAAACCCTCGTATTTTACACAAATTTGGCTTTTACCCTTTTTATGCTCACCACTCAAGCCTTTTACCACTCAAGTGTTGTTCACCAAGTTGCACTTCATAACCAATTATCTTAAATAAAAATATAAAACTAAAATAGCAAATTTCAAAATTAAAACCTAACAATAAAAGCAAAGTCAATTCTAGAGCAAAATTGGCACAAAAGAAAAGGACAAAAGATTAATGAAACAAATAATAATTACTCTATGAAATCAACACAATGAGCATAGGAAACTAAACAAATTTAGAATAAGAAAGTATGAAAAAAAGAAGCTATGAGAATTGGAAACAAAAAAAAATTTAGAATATGAAAGTAAGAAAATAAGAAACTATGAGAATAGGAAACAAATAAATTAGAAAAATAAGAAATATGGAATTATAAAAACAAATCATAAATCAATTAGGAATAAGTAACTTTCCTAATATTCAAGTAACCAATAATATTCCAACTTTCAATATTTTTTTTTTCTTCTTTTCTTTTGTATATATAATCAGATTCTTCTTTTTCTGCTTCTTCTTTTTTTTTGTACGATTTTTTTTTGGTACTAAAACACCAAGAACGATGAAGAACACGAAGAACTCAAGAACAAAAGAAAAAAAAACGCAGAAAATAAAAAAGCTAATCAAAGACTCTAAAAAGAAAAACAAAGAACAAGATAAATAGGAATTTATCTTGGCCTTGCTCTGATACCAAATTATGTGGAACCCCAAGCTTAAAGAAACTATAATCCCAACACACAAGATGATATGGAACAAACCCTAGGTAAAAACCCGCCTTATAGCACCTCTAGATAATAATTGTATCTAGCAACACTAATTAGATGGCAAAGAATGAAATTGAAATTCGCCACAAAGTAAATACCTTTGATAAGAAGATCAATTCCCAATGCAACAAGTAGAAGAAGAACTATCCTCACTTGGAACACACAAGTCTTGTTGAAAACAAGAGTAGATTCTCAATAATCAATAATCAAAGTTTTTTACAAGCTAGTAACCTCCCTTTTATATACAGATTAGGGTTAGGTTAAGAATTAATCTAGAGCATAAAATAATTAGAAAAGTAATCCTGAGGCTTAAAACTAACCCTAAATAAATATAATCCAAAAATATAAATAATTACAAAACTGCCATTATAATCCAAAAATAGCTAAATTACGAATCTGCCATTATAGTCCGAAAATAGTTAAAATTATGAAACTGCCATTATAAGATGCTTATTTTTAAAACTACGTCATTTTGGCTACGCAACTCCTGAGAATCAATACCACGTTCATCCCTTGCTTGGATATCATGCTTAAATCATCATCTTTTGCTCCACTGGTAGAATATGGCACTATGATGCTCGCATCATATTCCTAATTGATTTCTGATTTTTATGAGTCCTTATTTCCTAATTTTCTAATTTTTTTGTTTCCTATTCTCATAGTTTCGTATTTTCCAAAAATAGCTAAATTACGAAACTGCCATTATAATCCAAAAATAGCTAAATTATGAATCTGCCATTATAGTCCGAAAATAGCTAAAATTCATGAAACTGCCATTATAAGATGCTTATTTTTAAAACTACGTCGTTTCGGCTACGCAACTCCTGAGAATCAATACCACCTTCATCCCTTGCTTGGATATCATGCTTAAATCATCATCTTTTGCTCCAATGGTAGAATATGGCACTATGATGCTCGCATCATATTCCTAATTGATTTCTGATTTTTATTAGTCCTTATTTCCTAATTTTCTAATTTTTTTGTTTCCTATTCTCATAGTTTCTTATTTTCTTACTTTCTTATTCTCACAGTTTCTTATTTTCTTACTTTCCTATTCTCATAGTTTCTTATTTTCATACTTTCCTATTCTAAATTTATTTAGTTTCCTATTCTCATTGTGTTGATTTTATAGAGTAATTATTATTTGTTTCATTACTCTTTTGCCCTTTTCTTTTGTGCCAATTTTGCTCTTGAATTGAACTTGCTTTTATTGTTAGGTTTTAATTTTTAAATTTGCTATATAGTTTTATATTTTTGTTTAAGATAATTGGTTCTGAAATGCAACTTGGTGAATAGGATTTGAGTGGTAAAAGGCTTGAGTGGTCAGCATATAGAGGGTAAAAACCAAATTTGAGTGAAACATGAGGGTTTACCATTTTTTGAGTTAAGCATGTAAGGGAGTGTGTAAGAATGTCTAAAAAAGACGGAAAGGGAGTTTCTACTTCGGAAGAAGAGCAAGTGGCAACACCGGATCCAAAGCTCTTACGACAATCTTTGGAGGGTGAGTATAGAAGGATGGAAGAGAGATTGACTTCTAGGATGGAAGAAACATTGAAATCTAGGATGGATGAGATGATGGAGCAAATGAGGGAGATGACCATGACCATGTCCAATACTACTAGAAGGGAAGGAACACGACCCAGGAGACTAGAAGTAATTGTTTCCGATGAAGAAGAGTATGAAGTCCAAGCTGTAAGGAGAAGACCTAGGAGAGAGGAGCCAAGAGGAGGAAAGGATGAAAACCTAAGTTCCATTAAGATGCACACTCCTCCATTTAAGGGAAGAAGTGATGCCAAGGTATACTTGGAATGGGAAAAGAAGGTAGAGTTAATATTTGATTGTCATAATTACTCTGAGGAGAAGAAGTTTAAACTAGCCGCAGTGGAGTTCACTGACTATGCTCTAGTTTGGTGGGAGCAACTTATACAGTCAAGGAAGAGATATGAGAAGATCTGATCTCAACTTGGGATGAGATGAAGAGAATTATGAGGAAGAGGTTTGTACCATCCTATTACTATAGAGAGCTTCATCAAAAGTTGCAGAGACTCATACTAGGGTTTAGGTCCATAGATGAGTATTACAAAGAGATGGAGATGATTATGATAAGGGCCAACATTGAAGAGGATAGAGAAGCTACAATTGCGAGATTTCTATGTGGGATGAACAAAGATATTGCCAAGGTGGTGGATCTACATACATATGCAGAGATGGAAGAAATGGTCAACATGGCTATTAAAGTGGAAAAGCAATTGAGAAGTGAAGAGTCATGAAAAGGGTTTCCAAGCTCCAATTCGAAGTGGAACAAGTATGACGACAATAAGAGAGAGAAGAACTTGGAGACCAAAGAGAAAATTGGAGATGCATCCAAGTTCAAGGATAAGAGTGCCAACCCAACAAGAGGTACTCCTAATCCTAACACTTCTAGTACTTCTAGACATAGGGAAATAAAATGTTTTAAATGTCAAAGGTTTGGGCATATTGCTTCCGAATGTCCAAATAAGAAAACTATGTTGATGAGGGGTAATGAAGTAATGTCGGAGTCTGAGTATGATGAGGAAAGGCCACCATTAGAGTATGATTCTAGTGATGATGAGGGTGTAGAGTATCCCGTAGTTGGAGAGTCCTTAGTAATTAGGAGGGTTTTAAATTTGAAGGTGAAGGAAGAGGGACTAGAACAAATGGAGAATATTTTTCACAGTAGATGTTTTGTGGGTGGTAAAACATGTAATTTAATCATTGATGGGGGTAGTTGTGCTAATGTTGCTAGTACTACTTTGGTTGAGAAGTTGGGACTATTATGTGTAAAACACCCTAACCCTTATAGGTTACAATGGTTGAATGATAGTGGGGAGATTAAGGTAAATAAGAGAGTGAAAGTTGCCTTTTCTATTGGAAAGTATAGTGATGAGGTTTTGTATGATGTAGTACCTATGCAAGTGGGGCATATTTTGTTGGGTAGACCATGGCAATCCGATAGGAGGACTACCCATGAAGGTTTTAAGAATAAGTATTCTTTTCAACACAATGGAAAGAAAGTCACACTTGCACCCTTATCTCCAAAAGAGGGTGTATCTTGAACAATTGAAACTATCCAAAGTTTCCATGGGGATTTGGGAAGTGAGGCAAATAAAAGAATTGAGTGTAAAGAGGCCAAGAGTGAAAAGAATAAAAATAAAGGCCCAATGGTGAGTGATTGCTAACAGGACCCGACCCACTTGGATCCTGCATACATGACTTAATATTTCTATTAAGCTAATAAGCAGTTCTTCATTTTCACTAGATTACTACTAAATAACAAAATATCACAAACGGGAAAAATTTCTCTACTGGCAGAAATTTTATTAAAAATTTCGGCAGCCTCCCGTCTATTTTTACAACACTCCCCAATTACATACATTTGCAATTCCTGCAAGAAAAAAAAAACAATCCTATACAACATTAAATCTACCAGCACACAAATCCACACAGTACTATATCTCGGTAATTAATTCAACATTCAAAATAAAATAAAATATATACGTTATATTTCTCCGTAGCTGGACTGAGTATGAAAACCGAACTGCCTACATACCTTGTTTAAACAGGGATCAAGCTACCTGTAGTTTTTAATGCATATTTACAGCAAATATGCCACTTCTGATACAATTGCTATTCAGAAGTCAAATCGACAAACATAAATTCTAACCCACTTCCAATCACGTACACAAAATTTATTTTAATCCATAAACAAGGTATGCATTCAAACACGTGTATGAATATGCATGTATTTACTCTAGAGAAAATAACAATTCTCAACCATTTTCAAGGATCATTAAATCATTAAAACATGAATCAGGGTGAACATAATTTCATAATTTCCTTAAAATCACAAATCACATTCATCAACAAAACATAACTATTCATACCCATCAATTTCAAAATCAAATGTAGTCTAATTAATATATTCCCACAAACCACTAACAAAACATTAAATACATATCTATACAACGAATTGTAATTACCTGTCTATGATTCATTCCACATATTACATTTCCAAATTAGCTCATCAAGGAGCTAAAAGCCACATACAACACCCAAGGTACAAAACACAAAATTCAATATCCATTTCGATTCTATGTAAATACAGAATCCCATAACAGTTCTCAATAACCACAGAGTCCATATACATTCACCAACAATATCTAAACACAATATTCAGTTCCTCAATTTAGAGATAAAATGCAACCACAATCTTTTTTTTTAACAGTTATCAGAATATAGCTCCATATCAAACAATTCCTAAATACTTAACAATAATTTGCAATATATACATCGAATCGAAGCTTGAGAAAAATACAATACCACGGTCAACTTAAATTGTCTAATTGTCCAATGGTGGCCAGAAATTGGCCTGAAACTCACGGCCAAAAAGGGGTTTCCTAATCCCGATCAAACCAAGAGGAATTACATCAAATTGATGGTAAAATTGGATTCCTAAGGTCCAAATTAGGGGAAAATAAGCTAACCAATCGCTGAAAACTCAACGGAATCCAGCAAACAGAGGCGAAGACACTTACCGGACTTTTCTCATTTTTCGGCGATCTGGGCGGTCCCAAGGTCACTTGCCAGCCGAGTTGGGTAGAGGAGGTGACCAGCTTAAAATCTCGGGTGTTGGATTGGCCGATTCTTTGCAGGAGTCCAGCAAACCTAAACGAGGAGATGATTGGCTTCTCACGATCTCTGGTGGTCCAAGCATTCCCACAGCCGATCACCGGTGCCACTGAATCAGGGATGTCGTCTGCTTCAAACTTCAGTAGTTTCCGGCCCGAGCTGGCAAGAAAATAGCCGTTGCCAGCGAAGGGGGGAGGGGAGTCGGTGGGTGGTTCTGCATGCACAGGTGTTGGGGGGGAAATTCTGGAATTTTAAAGAAATAGGTAAAGGCATTTTTGTCATTTTAAGTCCAGTCCCTGCCAAATTACCAAAATGCCCCTCATACAATTTTAAGCATAACTTCTCGATCTTAGCTCCGAATCTAGCATACTACTAGTCTATGGACTCGTGTCAACGAGCTCTACACAACGGTACCACAATCGAAGCCAAAACATAACCACACAAAAAGTCAACCCTGGGCCCACTCAAGGTCAAATTGGTAAAACTTGAAAATTTTATTATATTTTCTTGGTACGGGATGTTACAGATTGCACTAGTAATAAAGAGAAAAGTGCAAGAGAG
The DNA here is from genome assembly GCA_003254975.1 of Ochetophila trinervis. Taxonomy (NCBI): domain Eukaryota; kingdom Viridiplantae; phylum Streptophyta; class Magnoliopsida; order Rosales; family Rhamnaceae; genus Ochetophila; species Ochetophila trinervis. The sequence continues at coordinate 101,250 of QANX01003652.1, forward strand.
AAAAGTGAGAAGAGTGAAAAGAAAAAGAGTTTTTATGCAAAAGAGAGAGAAATCAAGAGTGCGTTATTAGGTAACAAAGCAATATTGTTGGTGAGGTTTCGAGAGGTTTTGCTTTGTGAAACTAACCTTAACCCCGATTTTCCTAGTGTTTTTGTCTTTTTATTGCAGGATTTTGACGATGTTTTTCTGGAAGAGATGCCGACTGGATTGCCACCATTGAGAGGTATTAAGCACCAAATAGATTTTGTGCCTGGAGCAAGCATTCCAAACCGACCAGCCTATCATAGCAATCCTGAGGAAATGAAGGAGTTACAAAGGTAAGTTGAGGAGTTGCTAGCAAAGGGTCATGTTAGGGAAAGCATGAGTCCTTGTGCTGTACCGGTCTTATTGGTACCCAAGAAGGATGACACATGGAGGATGTGTGTTGATTGCCGAGCAGTGAATAAAATAACGGTAAAGTTTCGTTATCCCATTCCTAGGTTAGATGATATGCTTGATGAATTGCGTGGTGCTTGCTTATTTAATAAGATAGATTTAAAAAGCAGATACCATCAAATTCAGATGAAGCAAAAAGATGAGTGGAAAACTGCTTTTAAAATAAAATATGGTTTATATGAATGGATGGTTATGCCTTTTGGGTTAACTAATGCTCCTAGTACATTTATACGATTAATGAACCATGTTTTAAGGGAATTTCTAGGAAAGTTTGTGGTTGTGTATTTTGATGATATTTTGATATATAGCAAAAGTTTAGATGACCATGTGATGCATGTTAGCCAAGTGCTAGATGCGCTTAGAAAAGAGAAATTATATGCTAACCTTAAAAAATGCACATTTTGTATAGATAGACTTGTTTTTCTTGGTTTTATTGTGAGTGCGCAGGGTGTTGAAGTAGATGAAGAAAAGATCAAGGCTATCAAAAAATGGCCTACACCTAAAAACGTGTCTGAGGTAAGAAGTTTTCATAGTTTAGCTAGCTTTTATAGAAGGTTTGTCAACGACTTCTCTACCATAGCTGCTCCTTTGAATGAGATTGTCAAAAAGGAGATAGATTTTAAATGGGGTAAAGAACAAGAACATGCATTTCAAACTTTAAAAGATAAGTTATGTTCTGCTCATATTCTTGTTCTACCTAATTTTGATAAGATGTTTGAGGTTGAATGTGATGCTTTTGGGATTGGTATAGGTGTTGTTTTGATGCAGGAAAAGTATTCCATTGCATACTTTAGTGAGAAGCTAAATGGAGCTCAACTCAAGTACTCGACGTATGACAAGGAGTTGAATGCATTGTTCCGTGCCTTGGAGGTGTGGCAACATTACTTGCTTCTAAAGGAGTTCGTGATTCATACCGATCATGAGTCTCTCGAACACATCAAGGGACAAGGAAAGCTCAACAAGAGGCATGCAAAGTGGGATNATCCCATTGCATACTTTAGTGAGAAGCTAAATGAAGCTCAACTCAAGTACTCGACGTATGACAAGGAGTTGAATGCATTGTTCCGTGCCTTGGAGGTGTGGCAACATTACTTGCTTCTAAAGGAGTTCGTGATTCATACCGATCATGAGTCTCTCGAACACATCAAGGGACAAGGAAAGCTCAACAAGAGGCATGCAAAGTGGGATGAGTTCATAGAGACTTTTCCATATGTGATATGCTTCAAGCAAGGTAAGGATAATATAGTACCTGATGCATTATCTCGAAGGTATGTTCTCATAACTACATTAACTTCTAAGTTGTTAGGTTTTGAGAAAATGAAAGACATGTACACAAGTGATTCTGATTTTAAGGATATTTATGTTTAACAATGTGCATTTAATAAGTTCTATAGACATGATGGTTTTCTGTTTCGTGGTTCAAGAATTTGTGTGCCTAATTGCTCTATTAGAGAATTGTTTGTTAGAGAATCAGATAATGGTGATTTAATGGGTCATTTTGGTGTGCACAAGACTTTAGATGTTTTAGCTAAACACTTTTATTGGCCACATATGAAAAGGGATGTTCAAAGAATTTGTTCTCAATGTATTGCATGTAGACAGGCCAAGTCTAAGTCTATGCCACATGCGTTATATACACCTTTGCCTATTCCTAATGAACCTTGGGTTGATATATCCATGGATTTTGTCCTTGGGTTACCTAGAACTAGGAAGGGTAGGGATAGCATATTTGCAGTTGTTGATAGATTTTCTAAGATGGCACACTTTATTGCATGTCATAAGACTAATGATGCTACAAATATTGCTGACTTGTTCTTTAGGGAGGTTGTAAGATTGCATGGAGTACCTAGAACTATTGTGTCTGATAGGGATGTGAAATTTTTGAGTCACTTTTGGAGAGTTTTGTGGGGTAAGTTAGGTACTAAATTGTTGTATTCTACTACTTGTCATCCACAAACCGATGGTCAAACGGATGTGGTTAATAGGACTCTAGGTACTTTGCTTCGTGCTATTGTTGGTAAGAATTTGAAAACTTGGAAAGATTGTTTACCTTTTGTTGAATTTGCATATAATAGAACTATTCATTCTTCTACAGGTTTTTCACCATTTGAGATTGTGTATGGTTTTAATCCTTTAACTGTGTTGGATTTGATGCCTTGACCTTTAAGTGAAATTGGTAGCTTAGATGGACAAAAAAAGGCAGACTTGGTTAAGACTATACATGAGAATGCGATGTTACAAATTGAGAAGTGTGACCGTCTAACCGCTCAAAAAGCAAATAAGAGGCGAAAGCAAGTGATATTTGAACCAGGAGATTGGGTTTGGGTACACATGAGGAAGGAAAGGTTTCCTAACCAAAGGAAGTCTAAGTTGGATGCTAAAGGTGATGGGCCTTTTCAAGTTCTCAAGAGGATCAATGACAATGCATACAAGATTGATCTTCCAGGTGAGTATAATGTGTCTGCATCATTCAATGTTGCTGATATTTCAATTTTTTACTTGGATGCAGATTCGAGAATGAATCTTTTTGAGGAGGAATGGAATGATGTGGGCATCGAGCACTCTTCTAGCATTGATATTCGTGGTGAATACATTGTGCTGCCAAGTGGACCAGTGACGCGTTCTCGAGCTAAGAAGATCAAAGCAATAATGCTTGGACTTATGAAGAGAATAATTGATGAAGATCGATTCAAGTATCCACATGATCCAAACACTTTTATGAGGCATAATGATGATTTAAGCATGATGTCTAAGCAAGGAATGAAGGTGGTAATGCTGCTCGGGAGTTGCAAAGACGAAACGAAGTAGTTTTAAAGATAAGCATTTTACAATGGCAGTTTCGTAATTTTAGCTATTTTTGGATTATAATGGCAGTTTCGTAATTTAGCTATTTTCGAATTATAATTGCAGTTTTGTAATATTTTCTATTTTCGTATTTAGGGTTAGTTTTCAGCTGTAGGATTACTTTTCTAATTATTTTATGGTCTAGATTGATTTTTAACCTAACCATAGGTTACTAGCTTGTACGAAAAAACTTTAATTATTGATTATTTAGAATCTACTCTTGTTTTGAACAAGACTTGTGTGTTCCAAGTGAGGATAGTTCTTCTTCTACTTGTTGCATTGGGAATTGATCTTCTTATCAAAGGTATTTACTTTGTGCCGAATTTCAATTTCATTCTGTGCCTTCTAATTAGTGTTGCTAGATACAATTGTTATCTAGAGGTGCTATAAGGCGGGTTTTTACCTAGGGTTTATTTCATATCATCGTGTGTGTTGGGATTACAGTTTCTTTAAGCTTAGGGTTCCGCATCACATTCAGTTTCCAAACAGAGCAAGCAAAGTATGTAAGCTTTTTCTCTTATTTTTATTTTTTCCACGATTATGTAGACATAAGATCAAGTGGTAGGCTCAATACCATGATAAACCATAATCTTTAGCACTAAAGTAGTTAAAAGAGAAACCATGTTCCTTACCTTTAGAGGTTCAATGGTTTTGATTCTGCAGTGTGAAAGCAAATAATAACCTTGTCACTAGGGGCATGAAAGAATATAAGATTGGAAAATGGAAGTTTCTAAGCTGCCAAATAAAATCATCTACCTTCGAAGACGTTCAACGGCTAAGTGGTTTCTCAAATCACAAACCATTGCATACTTACCAAAAGAAAAAATGGGTGCATTTACTTTAGTTAGATGAGCATAATCTAAATCAAATTGGACCAATTGCACAAATATAAACTAGAGCTGACATCTGACATGTACTTCACAGAAGAAGAATTACAAACTTTATGCTTTACACTTTGTTCAATTGACAAAAGATATCCATACTCTTATTTGATATCAAAATTGAGTGCCTAAATTTTTATTACTTGGGATATATGAATTGATAGTATTAACACAAACTTGGATAAAGTGAGCTCACTCTCTATAGAAAAAAAAAAAAAAAAAAAAAAAAAAAAAAAAAAAAAAAAAAAAAAAAAAAAAAAAAAAGGACATATACTAATATACATTTCTAGGATAATATTTTGTAGTACATCAAAAAAGTCAATGACAATAGACAAGTGAAACAGCAGAAAAAGAAGAAACAAAATCAGTCTTGGGAACTAGAAGCCATTCCACCGATATGAGCACCGCAATACACATAACTTTAGTCCAAAACAACAAAATTACAGATGTCCACAACAAAAAGCGAGCAAACAAAACCATAGCTTGCCAACCATCAGTTTTTTATTTTTTATGCACGTTTAGTGAAGATATAACAATATGCTCCAAGAAAACAACTTAGGGAAAAGTAAAGAAGAGGGAAGATGCAAAAGGAAACGGCACAGTTTCAGTAGAAACGACCCCAACAGCTCCCTCTTTTAAAAGTTGGACAACTCTTTCCAATTTCCAGCTGTCTGCTCTTGATGGATCAACCTCTACATAAAGCAAGTCATTCTCCTTATAGAGCCATACCCATTATAGTATTAACAAATTTTAAAAAATCTAATTTGTTGTTTGTCAACTTTAATTGGATAACTTTGCCCAACACAACCAGGCTCTTAACCCAACAAATTAGTAGTTTCCAGTCATCAGGACACCACAATAATTACAAAGCACTCTCTTTAATTAGAAGTTTACAAAAATTTCTAATAAATTTAACGGCCCAATTTGCTTCACATGATAACAAACACTTAACATGCTCATCAAAGTCGTAATCAAATTTAAGCATTCAATCAAAATTCTTCAAGCATATGTAACATTATACAGAGACCAAAATGAAATTGAACCGCCCACAAATTATTAAGAGTAGCACAAGATTCCACAGTATATAAATATACATAGCCATATCAAAGCATAATCTACCAACAACTAATAACCTAATTGCAAAATATTAAAACCAGATGAGATAAAGTTCATGCTATTCATGTATTTTCTTAAAAAATATATTCACCAATTAGTCAATCATTACCAGTGCATATCAGATTCATACATTGCAGCCTAAGAAACGCCCATGCCAGAAAAGATCATGTAAGGGAAACCTATGGATATTAGCCAGCCTCTCCGAGTATAAAAGGAAAATCAAAGGTTTCGCTTTCAGAGGCATGTCTTTTGCATTAACTTTATACACCTGCCTACTCCTCAGACTTGCCAATTCTAGCTCCACAACCAAAACAATAAATTCTTAAAAGCTAGGCATTGACCAAATTTGAAAAGGTTAACAAATACAAAACAATTCCTCCAATTTCTTGACAAACAAGCAAGCCTCTATACTAAAAATGGATTTTATTCTCAGTAATTATTAAATAGGAACGTTAGCAATTATCATATCAACATCCAATTAGAATCGTGTGGTGTGAAAAAGAGAAAAGGAAAAAGGCAAAAGATGAGAGACCTTATTGAATTCAACAACACTTGAGCAATTCCATAACACCAAATCAAATTATACTTTCATACACACACCACCCAACGAGAAATATGACAATTACACTTCCCAAAATTTAACTAAAATCCCCCTCTAACAATCATATGCAACAAGCAATGACTTCAAACTACAAACAACCAAATTCTAGCCACCACAACACAATTACAACCAGCTAAGACAGAAAATTACCTAAATTAATCTTGAAAACTCACAATTTCCAGCTCCTCAACAAATGTCTGAAGCTCCCTTTTTTATGGCATCTTTCGAAATAGTCCAATTACCTTTGTATGTAATGCTAAAAGGAAATAGAGGGCACCAAGAGGAACAAATGGTTACCAAGATCCGGACCAGAGGTGACTGAAAAATGGATTTTTTCCGGTGATTATACTTTTGGTGGTAAGGATTTTATCAGGTGATTATGACCAACATTTGGTTGATAAAAACTTTCTAAGGTTTTCTAAGTGTTCAATCTTTGAAGGATTTCGGGCTTTCTAGGTTAGAAATTGAAAAGTTTGTGAAGAATTGATTGGGTGATTGGGGGAAGGTTGGCATTTGACATGAGAGAAAGGGAAGAAGGAGAAGACCCTGCTATTTCCTCTGTTTCTCGAAAATGCGAAAAGGAAAGGGTTTGATGGTGAATTTCCAGATTTACCCTTTCTCCTCTTGAAAAGAAAAGCCATGTTTAATCACTCTGCACACAAAAACCACCCTCCAGATAGAGTAAAACACAACAAGAAGTTCAAAGATCAAACTGAAATTCTGAAACCTATAAAACACACACATAATAGCTATAGCAGTTGAGACTAAACCCTAGAAATTGAGAATAATGAGAGACTGGTAAAGAAGAAGACTTCGCCGGAGTGGTTGCTTGTGATATTTCCAAAAAAGGCTACGCTCTCCAAAAAACAGATCTGTTTAGCAACAGTGTCGGTTACCAATAGTGCCAATTAAATATTTAGAGCAACTGTGACAGGGTAGTAACCATCACATAAATGAAAATAATTGTCTTAATATTTTTGGAAGGCAATTAGTGACGACATTTGTCATTTTATGTCACTAAATGCAAACAAACATTTAAAATTTTGTTCCCACGCAACTGAATTTGTGACGGCAAAAAATTTATCATAATTAATGGAAAATGAATCCACAATTGTGACGGAAGTTGAAATTTCTGACATAGAAAACTGTTTTTTGTGATGGATACATTTCCGTCACAAAGATTTTCATCACAAAATATCAATTTTTTTTTTAGTGTACTTTTTGTTGGATAGTTAATAGTCTCTTTTCTTGTTTTGTTACGAGTGACACAGGGCAAAACGTG
>QANX01003655.1:0-25061 GCA_003254975.1 Ochetophila trinervis
ATATATTTTAAGTTAAGAATTCAACTAATGTAGAATATGCAATTATTATAATTTTAAATAATAAAAAATAGCATCCTACCATACCCAACAAATAACCGGCCATAGTTTTTCAAAATTAAGAATTCAACTAATGTAGAATATGTAATGATTACAATTTTGAATAAAAAAAAAATAGCATCCTACCATACCAAACAAATAACCGGTCATAGTTTTTCAAAATTAAGAATTCAACTAATTTAGAATATGTAATGATTACAAATTTGACTAAAAAAATAGCATCCTACTATACAAAACAAATAACCATATTATTACTATCAGTAAAGACACTTACATGAAATATTAGATCCATATGGTTGGCATGTTAACAATTACATGCAAAATTATCAAGGAGATGTGCCTTCTGATTAATATTTCTTTCAATACAGAACTAGAAATGAAGATGAGGAAAAAAGTGAAAATTTTCAACCACTAAGAAATTTTATGTGATATTGACTTATATTTAAGTAATCATGTACTTGTATTATTATTTTGATTAATAAATAATTCATTACTTAATTAATAATATTTTTGTTTATATCAGCGAGTACTATAAATCTCTTAATTATGATAAATATGATTTTCACTCAATATTTTTTCAATTTTTATAGTTAAATTGATAAAGTATCTAATAAATAAGTATATTCTGAAGTTTCATAAAAAAATTTCATATTTTTCTATAAATTTCCGTCATTTCTTTCGTTTTTTATCGATATCGATATTTTTCGATATTTCCGTATTTTGAACCTTCGATATTTCCGTCGATACTGATATTTTCATCCTTGATCCCAACAAAAAGATATTTATTCTCCTATATTATTTCATTATAAATTTAAGAGCTTTGGACACATAATTTCCAATATAATCAATCCTACTCGGATTAACAAAATTGATGAGATATTGAACCGACAAATTTAACTCTTTTTTGTTTTATAAGTGTGAACTATGCCAATGCAATCCGTTGTCGAAACAGCCCATCAATCTTTAAGAGGGAAAAGAAAAAATTATTTATACGATGCATGGCAATAACAAATAAATATATATTGTAGATGACGACAACCAAATTGCATTTTAATTTTAGTTTGACATTCCACAAGTAAGTTGCTCAAATTCCATTTCATATCTTGCAAACAATAGAAAAAGATTGCATTTATCAAATGCAATCTTCTTTTATTATCTGCAGGCTATTAAACGAAATTTGAGCAACTTATTTGAAGAATCTCAAACTAAAATTAAAATGCAATTTGGTTGCCATATATCATTCTACAGTATTTATTTTATATTTTTGTTTATGACAATGCATCGTATAAATAATTTTTTCTTTTCTTTTTTAAAGATTGCTAGGCTATTTCAACAACAGATTGCATTGGCATGGTTCACCACTTATCAAAAAATAAAAAGTTGAATTTTTGGCTCAATATGTCATTGATTTTGTCAATCCAAGTAGGATTGATTGTACTGAAAATTATGTGTTCAAGGCTCTTAGACACATCAAGGACGAAGTGGTGCCCAAACAGTGTTTTTTGGTAAAGAAGGAAGCGGGGATAGAGGAGTTGGGGTAGTAAGAGGTGAGTGAAGTTTCCATTTTCTGCCAGCTTGGTGACATTTTGGTTGTGTGGGCTTTGGGTGGATTTGGAAATTTTGGATTTAGAAGTCGACTTATATATATACATATTGATATAGGTTATATTATGTTGAAATGGACTAAATAATTTATATAGCATTATTTTTATATAATAGTCTATATTATGTGTGGTTTATTATTATTTTAATTGTCAATTTTTGTTAAATTTAACAGAACATAAATAAAATAATAATTTGATATTTTTGAAAATTTAAAAATTAGTTTCATTTTTTTTGTTTCATTTGCAATGGAAATCATATAATAATAAATTATTAATATATAAGAATAAAAAATACAATAATAAAAGTGTTTTTAATAAATTTGAATTTTTGTTTGTTGTTTTTTTTTACGCTCAGCCTCTCTTTCTCTTCACCAACATCGCTGAATTTCTTTTATAATGAATTCTTTGTTCTCAAATTTGAGATTTTGTGCTTTTTAGAGTTTGGTGCACTGTTTAAAGCCTTTAATAATCAGTGACTCAAGGTTATCTTTTTTTTTTTTATCACAAATGTCTAAGACATTAGTTTGTCCAAGAGAATATATTTACGATACTCGTTTTTGAATGCCAAATTCATAATGACTTTTGAATTTAATTTTAGTTTCTAGCATCAAATTCTAGATGAATATGTAGCATGAAATTCAGTTTTATATTTACAACGTTGAATAAGAAGAAGAATAAAAATATATTCCTCTGCTCTTTCTTTTGTCTATTCAAACTCCGATTTAAACTTAGCTCTTTTGTACTCTTCTTCTGCTTTAAACTCGGCTATTCTATACGGTTAATGTTAATAAGAAGTATTATTAAAATAAATGCCTTACAAATTAAAATTAAAATCACAACTTAAATATTTTGTATTTACCGAAATAGCAGTTGGAAAACAGATAGAGGCAGAATACGCGGATCTTTTATAATTTTTGCATATCCATCTTTTCCCCAGTTTGGTCCCCAAGTGTTTTTAATTTTCCAGTATTTTTTATTCTTTGTCATACCATATCTCAGTACCACTACAAAAGGATCCATATAAATATGTTTCTCCCTTCTCCTCCTCGTCTTCACCATTGCCATCATCATCCTTATCACTCTAAGCAGCAGCATCAAGTATGAACTCCACCGTCTCACTCCTCTCCTCATCATCTGTTTCATAACATGCATCTTCAGACAAATAGATATCTGACCCTCTTGAATCTCTCAATAAATGGATAACTGAAGAAGCGCATAATCGAATCCTAAACCTACATTTGAGGATACTAATTATTTTATTTTTTGTTTTGTCATCCCCATGTAATAGAAATTGTATTTTATAAAATTTCTAAACGAACCTAAAAAATGAAAAAACAAAAGAAATGAAAATAAGTACGATAAAAAACCCGCAAATTAGAAAAATTAATTAACTTACCTCAGGTTTTTTTGGATTTTTAGATTTGATCCCAACAAAAGATACTCCTCTATTATCACATTATCTATGATGTGTCTAAGACCTTTAGACACATAATTTTCAGTACAATCAATCCTACTTACATCAATAAAATCTATTATATATTGAGCTGAAAATTCAACTTTTTTTTTTAAGTAGTACACCATGCCAATGCAATCCACTGTCGAAACAGCCCATAAATCATTAAGAAGGAACATAAAAAATTATTTATTTGATGCATTGTCATAAACAAAAATATAAAATATATAAATAAATATATATTGTAGATGATATACGGCAACCAAATTGCATTTTGATCTTAGTTTGACATTCTTCAAATAAATTGCTCAAATTTCATTCCATATCTTGCAGACAATAAAATAAGATTGCATTTGATAATGCAATCTCAAAATGCAATCTTTTTCTATTGTTTGCAAGATATGGAATGGAATTTGAGCAACTTACTAGTGGAATGTCAAACTAAAATTAAAATGCAATTTGGTTGCCGTCATTTACAATATATATTTATTTATTTATTTATTTTTATTGTCATGTATTCTATAAATAATTTTTTTCTTTTTTTTTAAAAGATTGCAGGGCTGTTTTGACAGCAGATTGCATTGGCATGATGCACCACTTACAAAACAAAAAGTTGAATTGTCGGCTCAAATATGTCATTGATTTTGTTAATCCAAGTAGAATTGAATGTACTGAAAATTATGTGTTCAATGCTCTTAGACGCATCAAGGACGAAGTGGTGCCCAAACAGTGTTTTTTGGCAAAGAAGGAAGCGGGTATAGAGGAGTTGGGGTAGTAAGAGGTGAGTGAAGTTTCCATTCTTTGCCAGCTTGGTGACATTTTGGTTGTGTGGGCTTTGGGTGGATTTGGAAATTTTGGATTTATTGGTATAGGTTATATTATGTTGAAATGGACTAAATAATTTATATAGCATTATTTTTATATAATAGTCTATATTATGTGTGGTTTATTATTATTTTAATTGTCAATTTTTGTTAAATTTAACAGAACATAAATAAAATAATAATTTGAAAATTTTTCAAATTTAAAAATTAGTTTCATTTGCAATGGAAATCATATAATTATAAATTATTAATATATAAGAATAAAAAATACAATGATAAAAGTGTTTTTAATAAATTTGAATTTTTGTTTGTTGTTTTTTTTTACGCTAAACCTCTGTTTCTCTTCACCAACATCGCTGAATTTCTTTTATAATGAATTCTTTGTTCTCAAATTTGAGATTTTGTGCTTTTAGAGTTTGGTACACTGTTTAAAGCCTTTAATAATCCGTGAGTCAAGGTTATCACCAATGAGTCAAGGTTATCTTTTTTATTTTTTTTATCACAAATGTCTAAGACATTAGTTTGTCCAAGAGAATATATTTACGATACACATTTTTGAATGCCAAATTCATAATGACTTTTGAATTTAACTTCAATTTCTAGCATCAAATTCTAGATGAATATGTAGCATGAAATTCAGTTTTATATTTACAACGTTGAATAAGAAGAAGAATAATAATATCTTCCCCTGCTCTTTCTTTTGTCTATTCAAACTCCGATTTAAACTTAGCTCTTTTGTACTCCTCTTCTGCTTTAAACTCGGCTCTTCTATACTGTTAATGTTAATAAGAAGTATTATTAAGATAAATGCCTTACAAATTAAAATTAAAATCACAACTTTAATATTTTGTATTTACCTAAATAGAGGTTTGAAAACAGATAGAGGCAGAATACGCGGATCTCTTATAATTTTTGCATATCCATCTTTTCCCCAGTTTGGTCCCCAAGTATTTTTAATATTCCAGTATTTTTTATTCTTTGTCATACCATATCTCAGTAGCACTACAAAATGATCCATATAAATATGTTTCTCCCTTCTCCTCCTCGTTTTCACCATTGCCATCATCATCCCTATCACTTTGAGCAGCAACATCAAGTACGAACTCCACCGTCTTACTCCTCTCCTCATCATCTCTCTCATAACATGTATCTTCAGAAAAATAGATAGCCGACCCTTTTGAATCTCTCAATAAATGGATAACTTAAAAAGTGCATAATCGAATCCTAAAGCTACATTTGAGGATACTAATTATTTTCTTTTTTGTTTTGTCATCCCCATGTAATAGAAGTTGTATTTTATAAAATTTCTAAATAAACCTAAAAAATGAAAAATCAAAAGAAATGAAAATCAGTACGATAAAAACAACGCAAATTAGAAAAATTAATTAACTTACCTCAGGTTTTTTGGATTTTTAGATTTGATCCCAACAATGGATACTCCTCTATTATCCCATTATCTATGATGTGTCTAAGACCTTTAGACACATAATTTTCAGTACAATCAATCCTACTTGGATTAATAAAATCAATTATATATTGAGCTAAAAATTCAACTTTTTTTTTTAAGTAGTACACCATGCCATTGCAATCCACTGTCGAAACATCCCATAAATCTTTAAGAAGGAAAATAAAAAATTATTTATATGATGCATTGTCATAAACAAAAATATATAAATAAATATATATTGTAGATGATATACGGCAACCAAATTGCATTTTAGTTTTAGTTTGAGATTCTTCAAATAAGTTGCTCAAATTTCATTCCATATCCTGTAGATAATTAAATAAGATTGCATTTGATAATGCAATCTCCAAACGCAATCTTTTTCTATTGTTTGCAAAATATGAAATGGAATTTGAGCAACTTACTAGTGGAATGTCAAACTAAAATTAAAATGCAATTTGGTTGCCGTCATCTACAATATATATTTATTTATTTAATATTTTTGTTATTGTCATGCATTGTCTAAATAATTTTTTCTTTTTTTTAAAAAAAAAGATTGCTGGGCTGTATCCTCAAATAATTAGTATCCTCAAATGTAGCTTTAAGATTTTATTCTGCACTTCTTCAGTTATCCATTTATTGAGAGATTCAAGAGGGTTGGATATCTATTTGACTGAAGATGTATGTTATGCGACAAATGATGAGGAGAGGAGTGAGACGGTGGACTTCGTACTTGATGCTGCTGCTCAAAGTGATAGGGATGATGATGGCAATGGTGAAGACGAGGAGGAGAAAAAGATTTATATGGATCATTATGTAGTGTTTGGGATATGGTATGATAGAATAAAAATACTGGAAAATTAAAAGTACTTGGGGACCAAACTGGGGAAAAGATGGATATGCAAAGATTATAAGAGATCCGCATATTCTGCCTCTCTGTTTTCCAACCGCTATTTAGATAAATAAAAACATATTTAAGTTGTGATTTTAATTTGTAAGGCATTTATTTTAATAATACTTCTTATTAACAGTACAGAACAACCGAGTTTAAAGAAGGAGAGGAGTACATAAGAGCTAAGTTTAAATCGGAGTTTGAAGAAACAAAAGAAAGAGCAGGGGAAGATATCATTCTTCTTCTTCTTATTCAACGTTGTAAATATGAAACTGAATTGCATGCTACATACTAGTTATCTAGAATTTGATGCTAGAAACTGAAGTTAGATTCAAAAGTCATTATGAATTTGGAATTCAAAAATGGGTATTGTAAATATATTCTCTTAGACAAACTAATGTCTTAGACATTTTTGATAAAAATAAAAAAATAAAAAGATAACCTTGACTCACTAATTAAAGGCTTTAAGCAGTGCACCAAACTCTAAAAGCACAAAATTTCAAATTTTGAGAACAAAGAATTCCTTGTAGAAGAAGTTCAGAGATGTTGATGAAGAGAGGTTGAGAGTAAAAAAAATAACAAACAAACAAAATTCAAATTTGTTAAAACACTTATTATTGTATTTTTATTCTTATATATTAATATTTTATTATTATATGATTTCCATTGCAAATGAAACAAAAAAAATAAAGCTAATTTTTAAATTTTCAAAAATATCAAATTATTATTTTATTTATGTTATGTTAAATTTAACAAAAATTGTCAATCAAAATAATAATAAACTACACATAATATAGACTATTATATAAAAATAATGCTATATAAATTATTTAGTCCATCATTTTATCATAATATAACATATATGTATATATATAAGTCGACTTTTAAATCCACCCAAAACCCACACAACCAAAATGTCACCGAGCTCGCAGAGAATGGAAACTTCACTCACCACTCCTTACGACCCCAACTCCTCCTCTATCCCCTTCCCCGCTTCCTGCTTTGCTAGAAAACACCGTTTGGGCACCATTTCATCCTTGACTGCCTCTTTCGTTTTTTTATAGGATATTAGAACGTTACATTTTAAATTTTTTTCTTAGTACTTTGCACTTTAAACTAACAAAAATTTAGGGTTGTGCATCATTTGTTTATTTTTGCTCACAGAACTAGTCACGTACTGCACGTGTAACTTTATTTGAGGGACAAAATCATCCTTTTACTGTTAAAATATTAAATGGATGGTGCAAAAAGCCAAATTTTAATTAATTCAGGATGCAAAGTTCAAGAAGAAAAAAAAATTAAGATGCAAGGTGCTGACTCTGATAATGTTTAAGATACAAACATATCAATATTTACATCAGATTATAGACTAAAATTTGTACATGTATTTTACAGTTCAAAATATATTTATAAGTCTTACAAATACAAGACAATTGAATTGCATTAATTATCTTAAAATATATATACTTGGCATCATTTGCTGAATTAATGCACTACACTAACTTGGTCATATACTTAATACGTGATCATTCAATCATTTGCTCATGTCTTGACATGTTCACATTATATACTACATAGAAGTTTTTAGCTTAATAAATCAGCCAAATATGGATCTAACACATCACAACAATGGTGCTCATCCAGCAATACAATTTAATCAATTTTGTCATATACATGTGTTTAAACGTGTATTTTAGAAAGTAAATTTAACGCATTATACAAAATTTGATCTATAAGCCTATGTAAATATTGACATATTTGTACTCTGAACTTTATCAGTATTGGCATATTACAATCTAAACTTCTTTTTCTAGCACTTTGCACTTTTAAATTAATAAAAACTGAGCACTTTAAACTATGTTAATTTTTCAATAGTAAAAAGATGAATTTTCTTTTTAAATAAAGTCACATGTACAATTCATGCTAGCTGTGTGAGTAAAAATAAACTGAAACTATACTGTGCTAAATTTTTGTTAGTTTTTTTTTTCCTTTTAAAAAGAAATTTCCTATTAAGCACAAAAAAGAACCTTCATGCTATTGAAGGCCTGGGTGGTTAGGGATGAAATGGGGTTTATGATTGAGGCCAGCTAGGCCTCCTTTCCTTTAAAAGCTACATCCACGTTAACTTTTCAACATCTAGAGGCAGGGGAGACCACTTTTCCTTCTCCATAGGCAAACCGAGAAAGGTTATCTTTAGTTGGGAAGGCATGCATTGGACAACACCCTCTAAATGAACAATTTCAGCCTCTCATGGACCAAAGCTTTCTACACTCTGTGCCATATACCCGAAACACTGCAAAGCACTACTAAAAAGAATTAGATGCAAGTGCTATACTCTGATAAAGTTCAAGTGCAACTAATATCCCTTTATTTCTCCCTCAAACCAACTCTCCACCTCCGACCCAAAACTCTCTAAACTTCTCCCTCCTCAAAACCCACCCTAAGAATCCATCATCAAATCCCTTCAAAGGTCCTGTAACTTCCACCAATGGTGCACAGAAGGGGGCCGAAATCTTGGGGCCAAATCGTCGAGCCTTGATCGTAGGGAGGGTGGATTTTGGGGCAAAAGGTACTGGCGATGCTGAGGGAAGGAGGGAGGGAGGGAAAGTTACCGGCAAGGCTAAGGGAGGGAGGGTTGGAATTTTGGGAGCTTTGGTGCGCAGACGAGGGCTGAAATTTTGGGGTAAAGTGGTCGAGGCTCGATCGGGAAGGGGGGCGGGGGGGGGGGGGGGGGGNATAGCATGTATGTGTGTGTGTGTATATATATATATGTATGTGTATATTATATATACACACATACATCTGATAAAAGTTCTTAAAAAAAATATTGAATAACTCTAAATTTATTTTTCGAAAATAATATCCCCATGAATTTAGATAATCAATTACTGTGAATATATGTAAATTAAATATAGTGATTTATGTAATATACTATTTAAAATAAGAAATTTGTTTGAGCACGCGTCCATTTTATTCTTTCTTATTTCAATTCTAATAGAAAATAAGTGGAAGACTCATTTGATATTATGGTATACTTTTAGAATCGATTTGTTTTAAAAAGACTATAAATTGAATTATAATGTGATATAAAATAGTTAATAATATTAAAAATTATTTATAGAAAAATTTGTAAATGCAATTTGGACTATCAAGTATTACCTATCAACTACTATCAAAGTGTAATATTTTCACAGAAAAATAAATAATAATGTCTATTATTAGAACACTATATTAATCAATAATACATTTAACAATAGTTTAATTTGGCATTTGATAGTGTAGTTCAGTAGCAAGAACCAGCTGAACTTTCACATATGCGAGTATGGAAATTGAAGTTTGAGTCTTAGTAGTACCATTCGGGCTTAAGTGCTCATCTCTGCTCCTACCGCACGAGAATGAATGAGGTTTTAGCGATATGAGCTCCTATCACGGACTCCGCTCCTACCACACGTAAATAAATGAAGTTTTAACGATATGAGCTCCCATCACAGACTTTTATCATTTTAAAAAGACGCTTGAGTCGATCCACTGCCTAAATACTTCATGGTCCTTTTTTATTTACCATTTAATTTGTTTTTCTCATTTTTATTATCCCATACTTAGAAATTGTTAAATATAAGTGTTCTAAATATAATAAATTTCTTATATTAAAATAAGCTAATTTTGCACAAAACCTCTCCACAGAGCCACACCCATCATTCGAGCGGTAATTTCGTCGAGCACTTGGAGTGTGATACTCTGCGGATTGTTTTGAAACTATGAAGGGGAATAAAGCAACGGTCTTATCATTTGCTGAAAAGTTCAAGGTTCTCTACATCTCTCTCTATCTCTCTAAATGCTTTTCATTCATTATTTGGTTAGTACAAGTTTTTTTGGTTGTACAAGACTACAAGTTTGCTGAGCGAGTCTCTAAAGTGATCGCAGAATATATTGGCAAGGTCACCTTAACACCATAAAAGCTGACGCTAAAGGAAGGTACCCTTTCTTCTTCTTCAACCGTCTTTCTTTACTGTTTTAACTTCTGCCTAGAGATTATTTGGTGATGGAAATACTGAAAAGCACAAAGAAACTCTTTCTTTGTTATCTGGGTGAAATTGTGCTGACCCCAGTCAGTAATATGGAAGCGTACGCTGAGTTGGGTTGAGTTTTGGACTTTGCTTTTAAAACCAACAATGGGATTTAAATTACTTTTTCGTTTTCCTGACAGTTTACAAATGCCATTCAGTTGTTGTTTTTACACTTAAAGAGTGCATTCAATTGGGTTAGTGATGAATTATAACTGTATTGTCTTATTTTTCTTGTTAGCCAAGATAGGCTTTGTTTTTCTTTGCCTTGTCGAACATTTCATTTTCCCACAATTCATCCTTTCACAGTGCATATAAATATCTAGAATTATTTGAAGGTAGACAAGGTACTTGAGCTTGTTAAACTATATAACAGAACCACTCTAAGTTATTACTTGTATCATCATGCAGCTACCAGCTCGGGTTGCTCTGCTGGGGATGTTGTACCACATAAAGATGAAAAGGTATTCTAGTATGACTTTACTTTGGACTTGACCAAACTCATCTATGCCTTAATCTTAACTGCGGTAAATCAATATGTTGATCAGTTTGAACTAATTGTTTAAACTTTAAAGTCATGTAGTTTTTCAATGTTTATATTATAACCTTGACCATATTTTTCGTGTTTCTGTTGGACTCAGTCTGCATCAGAATACCTGAAAGAAGTGATACTCTCTGAACAAACAGCAATTAGTGAGTGGAGTTATACAGTTTCTCGTGTACTAAGTTCTTCGGATGTTTTCAGTACATCTTGAATCCAAAACCTCAAGGAGCTAGTAGAAGGGGATGAAAAGTACATGATTTATAGGTTCAATCCAAGGCAAGAAGTTTTCTTAATGGACCGTCTTGTAGTTTTCCTTAGAGTTTGATGATAATTTTATCTATGCCTGATTGGAAAATATGAACATTGTGGGTGGCCAGTCTCCATTAGTTGGATGTTTAGTTTGCTTAGTTGATTTTGAACCAATTATATCTATATGATTTTCGATGAGGACATGCATGGTTTTTACTTGCATGTGTGAATTTTTAAAGCAAAAGTTCAAGTAGGTCCTTATTCTGTCAGTGCACAAGATAAAAAGCTTTGAAGTTGTTTTCGTATGCGTTATTGGTGCAAAACTGCTCTATGTATGGTTCTGTTAAAGTCAAAACCCCCAGTGAAGGCCAGTTTTGTTTCCAGGCCACACTTGGCTTTAGAGACTACAATAGCAAATTCATATTACCAAAAAACAAAACAAAAATCAATTGGCAAATTCATATTTATTAGCTTTTGTCTCAAAATTCTTTATTCTCTAGGTCATGCATATTTATTGAAGGCAATGGAGGCACCCATGAAGTAGACTTGGAGGATATGGATTCATCTAAAGCATATCGATTAGGTAAAGCCTCTTACAAGTACTTGGAAGAAAAACTTCTGTATTTGGCATTGGAATGTGCATATGTTTGATTTATTGCATACTATCCACATGAACAGCACCTTTTTCTGCAAAGCTAATTGATGGGATAAATCAAAGCCAAGCAAGGCGTGAGCGCTGATGCTATTTTGTTTGTCATATTTGAAAGCAAACATAAAGGTAATGTATATTCTGTTTCTGTTGCTCACGAGTTAGTTGGAGTACAATGCTTAATTGCTATTCATGAATCAACTCAATAAAGAGATTGTGTATAACTATGATATGACTGAGTTTTCTGTTTAGACACCCATTCCCTTGACTAGCTTTTATAAGCGCCAGTAGTCCTTTTAGAAACCTTCTAATAAGTTTGAAGCAACTAATACCAATGAGATTTTTATAGGCTATATTCTGCTAATCATCATGCTGTCTGTTTTAAAAAGATTCACTGATGAAAACTGTACCTGGTTTTGCATGTCAAGGATGCATTCATGGTATACATGGATCGCAAGGGCTTCGACGTGTAGGGAAAGGTTTCTAATCAACAATTGAAGGATGGGTTTGGTCAGTACCAGTGGAGAGAATTTTACTTCTCCTTGAAGGAAGAAGCACGTGATATTGATAAGTTCTGCCGGCTACTAGTGGAAATGGAAGAGGATAGTGGAAATGGAAGAGGAGGCCGTTAAAAATGTTTCAAGTTTCAGTGGTCTAAGATGAAACATTGAGTGGTGTATTTAATTTAAAATTTATTGGATTTTAAAAGTCTAGAACTAGGAGTATTCAATTCATAGTTTTAATAGATTTTATAAAAATCTATTAAAATATAAATATATTCAATTCAAACTTGATAGAAGTCTTTTAAAATCTGAAAATATTGAAAAAATTATTGACTTTTAAAGATTTTAAAAAATAATAAATTTTATTAGATTTAAAAAAAAAAATTATGAATGAAAAAGTCTAACTAAAATTCTACTTATTTTTTGTGGATTTTATTAAACTTTTATGAATTTTATATAAAATCTATATAATTGTATAAAAATTTATGAATTTTTTTAAATTTACATAACTATTTAAATCCATTAAACTTAAAATTGAATATATCTTCTTGAAACTTGCCAAAAATAGCCAAATGTAGTTTCTATTCATTTTTGCACTGCATTAAATAATTGACATAGGAGATTTGAGTTTGTGATTATGGAATTTAATTTATAGGCTGTTAAACTATTGAGATGTATAATAATTAAAAAAAAAAGAACAAAAACCAAAAACATTTTTTAGATATGATATTATATAATATTTATTCTTTTCACATCAAGAGAACGTGAATTATGGAATTTAATTTTTAGGTTGTTAAACTATTGAGATAAAATAAATAAATAATAAATAAAACAAAAACTAGATATGATATTAGATAATGTTTAAACTTACCACATCAAGAGAATATGTGAATTACAATGATAATGATTTTGGATTATCGGGCACAGAGATATAGTTAGAACTTAAAATTGCGTAAAATGTTGCATATCAAAATACTTAGCAAAAACAAAAAGAAACCAAAGATGATTTGCATGAACCAAAATAACCAGAGCCTATAATTACTTGTAAAACTAAGTTCCTAAGAATTGAACAGTATTGAAAAGAAATATAAATCTGAAACATAAATCTTAAACTAAAATTCCTAAAGATAGCAGAAGATGGAAGTCAAACCCATCAATCTAATCCATCTTAAACAACACCAAAACTCTACCAAATCCAGCTTCAAAACAGAGGTAAAAAAAGCATTTAGTCGACCTCCTCAATCTTAGGACCAGCACCACTACCACCAGCAGGAGGGGCATCATCATCCATGCCACCACCCATATCAGCACCAGCTCCCTGATACATCTTGGCAATGATGGGGTTGCAGATGCCCTCAAGCTCCTTCATCTTGTCTTCGAACTCGTCCGACTCGGCCAACTGGTTGCCATCAAGCCATTGAATAGCTTCCTCAATAGCATCCTCGATCTTCTTCTTGTCTGCTGCTGCAAGCTTCGAAGCAATCTTCTCGTCCTTAACAGTGTTCCTCATGTTATAGGCATAGTTCTCCAAAGCATTCTTGGTGTCGACCTTCTTCTTGTGCTCTTCATCTTCAGACTTGTATTTCTCTGCCTCCTGAACCATCTTCTCAATTTCATCCTTGGACAATCTTCCCTTGTCGTTTGTAATGGTGATCTTGTTCTTCTGGCCGGTGGTCTTGTCCTCAGCAGAAACATTGAGAATACCATTGGCATCTATGTCAAAGCAAACAGTAATCTGAGGGACTCCCCTGGGTGCTGGTGGAATGCCAGAAAGCTCGAATTTGCCCAGCAAGTTGTTGTCCCGGGTTCTAGCTCTCTCACCCTCGTAGACCTGGATCAACACACCAGGTTGGTTGTCCGAGTAGGTAGAGAAAACCTGCTCCTTCTTGGTGGGAATTGTGGTGTTCCTGGGAATCAATACAGTCATAACACCTCCAGCAGTCTCCAAACCAAGGGACAGAGGAGTGACATCCAAAAGCAATAGATCCTGAACCTTCTCATTTCCTTCACCACTCAAGATTGCAGCCTGAACAGCTGCACCATATGCAACGGCCTCATCCGGGTTAATGCTCTTGCAAAGCTCTTTTCCATTGAAGAAATCTTGCAACAACTGTTGCACCTTGGGAATTCTAGTAGAACCTCCCACAAGAACAACATCATCGACAGTGCTCTTGTCCATCTTAGCATCTCTCAAGCATTTCTCAACAGGCTCCATACACTTCCTAAACAGATCCATGTTGAGCTCTTCGAATCTGGCACGGGTAATTGGGGAGTAAAAATCAACACCCTCGTAAAGGGAATCGATTTCAATGGTAGTCTGGGCAGTGGATGAGAGAGTCCTCTTCGCTCTCTCACAAGCAGTCCTCAATCTCCTAAGGGCTCTTGGGTTGCCGCTGATGTCCTTCTTGTGTTTCCTTTTGAACTCCTGAACAAAGTGGTTCACCATTCTGTTATCGAAATCCTCTCCTCCAAGGTGAGTGTCACCAGCGGTGGCTTTCACCTCGAAAATACCCTCTTCGATGGTGAGCAGCGAGACATCAAAAGTACCACCACCCAAATCGAAGATCAACACGTTCTTCTCACCCACACTGGTGGCTTTCTTGTCAAGACCATAAGCAATGGCAGCAGCAGTGGGCTCATTGATGATACGCATCACATTAAGGCCAGCGATAACACCGGCGTCCTTCGTAGCTTGACGCTGAGAGTCATTGAAGTAAGCAGGGACGGTAACGACGGCGTTCTTGATAGTAGAACCGAGGTAGGCCTCGGCAATCTCACGCATCTTGATGAGGACCATAGAGGAGATCTCCTCAGCAGCGAACTGCTTCTCTTCGCCCTTATAGTTTACCACAATCATAGGCTTGTCTCCAGCTCCTGGAATAACCTTAAACGGCCAGAGCTTGATGTCGCTCTGAACCGATGCATCAGTGTATCTCCTACCGATCAATCTCTTTGCATCTACAAGAGAAAACAAAAAAAAAAAAATTCCGATCATATAAATCTATACAGAACATAACGTTTCACTTATGAAAACTAAAGCAAATCTCAAAATTACAGCATATTAAAGTCAATACATTTATATATATATATATATATTGGGAACGAGAAACATAAAGCTGCATTATAAAAAATAAATTAAAACAAAAACAAAGATCAAGGATTTACCAAAAACGGTGTTGATAGGGTTCATGGCGACCTGGTTCTTGGCCGCATCGCCTATCAAACGCTCAGAATCGGTGAAACCAACATAAGACGGCGTCGTTCTGTTTCCCTGATCGTTGGCGATGATCTCGACCCTGTCGTGTTGCCATACTCCTACACAGGAGTATGTTGTACCGAGGTCGATACCGATTGCCGGACCTTCTCCTTTGCCTGGCATTGTCGTCTGTAGATCTAAAGCTCCGAGAAAGAAAATTAAAAATTAAAAATTAAAGTAAAAGAATCAGAGAAAAACTAGGAAAACTAGAGGAGGCTAAAGCGAAATACGAAGGTAAAGGGGAGTTAGGTTTTTTATATACAAATACTCCCGAGGAGATAGTCTAGAATGTTCGATCGGAGAGATTTTCATAGCCGTTGATAGGATTAGTTTGGACAGTCCAGATATTGTCCGTGTTTGAATATGTCGGGTGGGGGGGCGGAGTGGCGGTTTCCAATTTCATTTTGAAATTGATATTCCGCGTGCCGTGGGAATGTGCGGACTATTCTTTTTTTTTTTTTTTTATTCTTTCCTTACCTCATTGGGTTAACTTATTTCTTATGATATATTTTCTTTTTCATAAAATTATGTTTTTCATTTTTTTTTGGGTGCTATTTCTTTTTATTGTCAGAATTTAGTTTTCTCCACTACGAGCATCTCATAAATTAAAACTTTGAGATTGTTCCACGTGGATGCATAATACTTTTTACAATAATTGCAATTAGTTGTTTTATTTTTATTAGCATCAACAGTTTTCACAAAATGATTTCAAACCATAGAAGGAGGCTTGTCGAATTTATATTTTAAATAATAATGTTTATACGAAGATATTTTTAACTTTTTAAATTAATCACTAGCTTTTAATTTATTATCAATTAAAATAATTTAGCGTACATTCATATTAAATGTCAACTAATTAAAGCATTCAAATAATTATAAAAGACTTAATTTATTAGTTCTCATTTTTATTTTTTTACTTTGTACATTGAAAGTAATTTGGCTAGTGTTTTTTAATTGTTTAGCTAGGATAATTTTAATGTACATGGGAAGAAAAAAATGTAGCTTTCTGCTGGTTTTTTGACAACAAAATTAGTAAGAACCTAAATGTTGTCGCGAACGATCTCTAACATTACCAAAAATATGTCCTAACTCATCTGGATGTGGGATCACTTGAACATTCCCCAACACATTGTGATCCATCAACCACAGGCGATCCATGGCTGCAGCGTGACTCACCAACACCAACTGATGAATTGATGTCTCTTCCTTTTCATAAAGGAGATCCATGATGTCCATGCATGCCTTAAAGTAAGGGTGAGCTAGGTTCGGTTAGGCTGGTTTTTTGGCTATTTTTTGCAATGAACTGAGCTTGTTGGTTTTGGTTGAGTGGCCAACTGAAATTGACCGACTATCATGTATTACCGGCCAAAAACCGCACTGATAATGGTCGGTCAGCTTTGATACGAGGGAGAGAATGAAAAAAACAAAATAGGAAAACTAACCTAAAAAAAAAAATCTTAAAACTTCCAGTAATTAGCACCATCTACATAAAAAAAAAAAAGTTATTAAACATTAGAACAAAAAAAAAATATTAAAAAAAAATTTCAAGATCAAGATCTGCGACTTGGGCTTTAAGGTTAGAGATAGAGAGAATGAGGTCACGTCGTTGCAATGAGTGGGAGTGAAGGATGAGGTACGGTGAGGCCAACATGGAAGGCAATGACGGCTAAAGGTTAGAGATAGAAAGACTGAGATAAAAGAGACGAAAGAGATGCAAGCGATGGTGAAAGTAGCCAGTGAGAGATGAAGGAAATGCAGTCGCCAGTGAAAGATGAAAGAGACGATTTGCCAGTGGAAAAGGGAAATGTGAGGAATGAGGGTATCTGTGAGAGGAGGCAGAGGCGGAGGCAGCTATTAGCGAAAATGGTAAAAAGATTAGGGTTTTTGTATTTAAAGAGAAAATGAGGATATTTTGAAAAATTGAAAAAATTAATGGCTTAGATTAAATCAGAGAGTGATGTGGAATCATCTGAAGAGGGGTAAGTTGCCGATTCAGTTCGGTCAATTCCAGTTTTATTTTTTGACTAACCGGTCACCGAACAGGCCTTTATTAGTTTTGCTTGAGTAAAACCGGTCAAAACAGGTAGCAAACTAATAACTGCCGGTTCAGTTCGGTAGATTTTGATCGGTTTCTACCCACCCCTATCTCAAAGTTCACAAGGTCACCAACTTTAGCCACTCTCCTGAAACACAAATTCTACCTATTGGTTATGCATATTCACTTTCCAAATCTTACGGACATGAATTCCTTGAAGAACTCTTATTTCAGATCAAGTAAGTTTATCTGTTGATTAGAAAAGACAAGAAACAGAGAAGCAATAGTAAAACTAGTAGTCGTAGTAACAGCGTGAAGGCTGTGTTGTGCTATATGCTTGATGCGGCATGGATTCTCTAGTCAATAGCATCAGCTACCGTTAAATGTTTAATTTTTTTTAACAATTTTTTTTGTACGATTAGTTTATCATATTTTCTTGAGCCTGTCATATATATTGTATGTTTATCTTCTTTTTTTTTTTTTCCTTTTCTGGACAGTCTGTGCTATGGACCTTTGAGCTTGTGTGGTAAGCTCTTTCTTTTACTTGAGCTTGTGTGTGTGATAAGCTCTTTCTCTTACTTGCTCTTCCACATGGATTTCTTTATTTTAAGACAGAACTTGAGCAAAAACCCAATAAAACTAGTTTCATTTTGAATTTTCAACACAAGTATACATTTCTGACCAATGGTCATAAATAGCTGCTTTTTTGCCTAATCTGCAGTATACAAAAGCTGCAAAATGCAAAAGTTGCAGTAACTTTGCATCTGCTGGTTTTCCTGAGAAGAGAATAGGGTATCCTGGCCTGATGTTGCTTGTTGATGAAAGACAAGAAGTTCTTATGTTTTTCAAACTCGTTAAAACAGTATCCAGTTTTATGTTCATTTTTCTTTTTTTTTTTAAATTGAATGTTGGTTTTCTTTTCTTTTTGATTTTAGACACTCTTCATTAATTTAAATGGAGAACTCTATTTTTGCCATGCTATAAACAAAAGAACTAAAAAAGGGAAATTCTTAAATTGCAATTGCAATGTTATTGAAATGGTTAATCTGAAATTGCATATGATAAACTTGCATACTGGTACATATGCTTGCTAATTTGAAAATTTGCATTATTGGCTTTGCAAGATAGCATGGTTATTTGGTTAGCTAATTTGGTTTGGTGTTTGCAGGACAAAAGAAATCATGGTTGTGGTTTCTTTTTATGGCATGATCCACCAATGTGTTATCGATCAACACAAATAATACCGGGTTTACTACGAGGCATGTCAATAATGGAAAAAGAAAATTGTTGGCTTAGAAGAATGTTAGCTGTGACATTGGTTGGGTTAATGATTAGTCTTCTCCTATTATACTATCATTTCCTAACAAGAAATGTTTAATGTACATTACTTATCAATTCTCAATTGATATATGTATTTGTGTGAACAAACTTGATGTTAGGAAAGACTGTATGTTGTAGTTTGTTTAGGGTTTAGGTTGTAAGTTCTTTGAATTTTGTTTATATGAGCTACAGTTTGATAATGGAACAATGTAATACAGTTTTCCTATTGTAAATCCTTTTTGAATCAATGAACAAGCAATTTCAAACTCAAACTCAAACTCAAATGATTTGATAATGAAATATATAACTTATCTTTCCAATTAAAAAAGGAACAATTTAATCCAGTTTTCAAGAAAACAAAAAAAACATCAGATGTAATCCAGTTTTGAAATGAACAAGCACACTTTGCTTGATCTCAAAAAAACAACATTGGGTGCCTATACACTTTGTCCACCTCTGAAAAAAAAAACTCTAAATCACATATATAGTCAGTGATTTAACTACATTGTCTTTGTTTACAACCACTGAAGAAGAACCTACAAACCAAATATATATATATATATCAGTCTTCTCCCCTAAGACTGGGCAGTCTTCTTATTCTTTCTCCTATCACTAGACATCACACCAGATGCATCACCTGCTTGGCTTGATGTTTTCTTTGTTGGTTGACGTGAACTCTTTATTGCATGCCTTGATGTCCTCCCTCCTTTCTGTTCAAAATACATATTCAAAACACACACATCAGTTAATATACATACACTGTCAATAAACACACACATCATAGTGTACAAAATAACTAACTCAATACTCACAGTCATCTCGACTGTGTTTGATACTTATCTTCTTGCTTGGCTTCTTGTTGAAACTCTTTCTATATTTTTTGATTGAATTGGTGTTGGAATTGTGGCATTTGAGTCACTGGTTGGGGCTGTATGATCCGGTTCAGTTGGGGCTGTGGGGCTGTGAGGTGCCTACATTGTAGCATGGCTAATCAGTAACGAACATTCACAGTAAGTTAAATTATTGTAAATTTTATAAAGTTAAAAATTCTAAAAGAGACAATAAACATGTTCCATTGTTTGGCCTCTAGTTGCTCTACACAACCTTGCATTATGGCTGGAGTCGCCACATTTACTACAGGTCATTCTCACACCTATCTTTTTCAGTTTTGTGGCTTGGACTTCATCAACTCCTTTCTTTCTCAGCTTCTTTGGTCTACCCAGTTGTTTGTGGTATCTGGGAGTAGAAAGTGGGGCTATGCTTGCTTCTGGCCACATATTTGGCTCATTCATTGGGTGTACAATAGGACCATATGACCTCAAGAATGCATCCTTTTTGTACCATGCGTGTACAAATGATATTGGGTCCATATGTCTTGACAAAATATCACACATGGCATGTCCACATGGGATACCAGTTAGGTCATAATCCCTACAAGAGCAAGTATGCTGCCTTAAGTCAACAACATATTGACTTCCACTTGAAACCCTAACCTGGAATAACAAGTCCCCTGCCCAATCACATATACAGTACTTAGAGTTCTCGATATTCTTCTCTACAATTTTTGTAATTCTTGAACCAATGTCCCATATCCATGTGTTGACAGACTCTCTTCTTTTTGTCATTCTATTCATCATATAAACCTGTAGACATTCTAAAAGGGTTATGATCGGTTTGTCCCTTACAGGTAGTATGGATGAATTGAATGACTCACATATATTATTCAACAATATATCACACTTGGGCCAGGTGTTGAAATGTGACCTACTCCAGTGGACAGGTTGCTTCTCATTCAACCACTCAAATGCCTTAGGGGACAGATCTTTCAATTTGGTCATCTTGGCCTGAAACCTATGTATTGTCCCTGCCCTTGCAGCACCCCACAGTGCATGCTTCAAAGCAACCCCTTTAAATTATGTGACAAAATTCTTGTACAAGTGCATAACATAATGCCTGTGATCTGCATTAAGAAGTAGATCCTCTAAGGCATTAACCAATCCTTTCTATTTGTCAGACATAAAAGTTCAGCCATGACTATTCACTATCCCTAAATCTTGTAGTAGAAACTCTAAAAAACAAGTCAAGTTGTCTTTACTCTCTACCTCTGCCACAGCATATGCAATGGGATATATTGAATTATCAGTATCTATCCCCACAGCAGTCAACAATTGACCCTCATGTTTCCCTTTAATGTGGCAACCATCAAGGCCAATTATTGGCCTATATCCTTCGATAAATCCTCTTTTGGATGCTGCCAAGCAGATATAAATCCTTCTAAATATACTGATAGTCCTTTCAAAATCACTGTGAACACACTTAATACACCTCTGTTGCTTGATCCCATAAGTTGTTATTGCTTTTCTCACAACCTCAACACTGCTAAACAACATCCCTAATTTAAATTTGGGATCTGCCATGTCAATCTCCTCATTAAACTCAGGGTTGCTCTCTCTTCTTCTCACCCTCCATTGAGGGTCATCAATGTCTAAATACATCATAGTGTATAAAACATCTCCATCATCCAAATCAGTATCTTCCCCAGGAAAAATGCCATCACCTTCCTCCCCTGCAGAAACCTCCTTAGGTACACCACTCCATTCAGCTGCTATGTTCACATTGTTGTCGAATGCAACATCATCATCCTCCTGTTCATACTCCGCTTGCTTGAAATTAGAACCCTGACTATCATCGTCAGTGTCATTGCTTGAACTACCCTCAGCATCAGATGGTCCCAATTCAACCTCCCTAGGACTTGGACTTCTTAGAAGGGACTGAGCCTCAACATGTATCTCTTGTGGGCTTCTATGGGACTTTGACTTCCTACGGAGGGCTGAGAATGAAGTTGAGAAATTACTTCGGCTTGTGTTTGGGCCTGGTTATGATCAGTTTGTGTAGCATTTTGGGATTCAGGTGGGCTTAGAGCAGAAAGTGGGGTTTCAGCATCATTTGCTATGTCATCTGACTCAAATTGGGCTTCAATAGGGCTTTGTGTATGACAATGGGCTGGGGCTGGACCAGTTAGTAGTGGAGGCTGGGGCTCATTTTGTGTATGACAATGGGCTGAACCAGTTATTTGTCTAATAACTAAGGCTTGTGAGTCAAGTGCAACCTCAGTTTTAGAAGGGGATGGTGGTTGGGTTGTTGCTGATTCGGGTGGTGGTATAAAGGCCAAAGGCGCTGCAAATTCAAATTTTGTAAAAAAAACACGCAGCTCTATTGCTCCTATGGAAGTAAGTGCTCATCACCATGACTTCCTCATCACCATAAATGTACATTAATCCATCATCCCCATCTACTCTATATTGACTAGGTAAATTGAAATAAATACCCACATTACGATCATAACCTAACTGTTTTGCTATTTCCTGCATAGCAAATAAAGATATCATATCAGGATCACATCCATCTACATAGTCACATCGACCCCTACATAAAGGTCTTTACCCCATAAATTCTCAAAGTGACCACAATGGTGCACTTTGATTGTGAACAGCTTAGATCCAAGAGCTGCAAGATAACCCAAGACAAATAGTTTAGGGTTTACGAATGTCAGCATTTACCCTACCCTACATGATCACAAGAAAACAAGGCTATGGTCCACTAAACACATTTTCTAAAATTAAATAATAAAAAAACCCTATCATCAATGCATCAAAAACAAGACAGTGGTCCCTAAACACAAATCCACATCATTTATAAATTACGTTTACGCCGCCGATCTCTTCCTTTTTCGGCGAGTGAGTGCTCACCTCCTGTCCCAACGCGTTCCGGGGGTCGTGGGCAAGCTTGCTGTACCTTCGATTTGATCCAATTTTGGTCGGATTCAAAAACGCACAATCCCGGCCGAGGTTCGATCTTCCGGGACCGATTCCGACCAATTCCTGCGACGAATCTTGAAATTGAAGGTAGATTCTCGTTCCTTGCATCTTCAATTTCGTTTCGGTATAAAGTTTGTTGAAATCGGACTTGAGACGGAATAATTCAAATTTTGGGGATTTTGCCGTTAAGGGCATTTTGGTAATTACTGAAATTAAAGGGCAATTTTGGTATTTAGTGTTTTAATTTTGTAGTTGGATACTTAGAGGACTCCTCTGAGCCTTTGGTTAGATTTTCGGTAATTAAAAGAATTTTTCGGTAAATTATTTTAGGTGTTCGTGCACGTTCGAGGGCTGGACCGGAGATCCAGCAGGAGCACACGTCTAAACGATTTGGATTTATATGGATTTGTTTTATATGATTTGGATTTATACGATTTGGATTTATATGGATTTGTTTTATATGATTTGGATTTATACGATTTGGATTTATATGATTTTCGATTTACGGTTGCAGTTATGATTTTGTATTCATGGATTTTGCCTTATGGTTTTAGTGATTGATTCGTGTTTTCAATGATCGTTTTAAATTACGTTTTCGCCCCACAAACTGTTTATAATGATTTAATGATTTTGGGGATTAAACTAAGGGTTTTGCGAAATGATTTTCAAAACGGGGAACCTTTCAACTGAGTGACGTGAGGTTTGAGTGTAAAGGATTTAAACTGTTGAACTTATATTTTGTAGTTATCTAGGAGCACTCACTGAGATTTTATTATCTCACGTTTTGTATTTTTAACTTCGTTCCCTAGGTCCTAGCTGCAGGTCCTCGTGAGCTACCATCGGCATCGCATCCGCTTATCACATTCGCACTCGACTTCCGCTACTACTTCTACTTATGTATAAATCCTGTTTCCTTTATTCTGTTTCATCGATGGATTTGTATCTTTTATATTTTGTTTATCTCACTTGTGATTCTGTCATTCTTACCTTCTCTCTAAACTGTTATGTTATTTATTTCAGCACAGCTACTTATTTGTTGCAATGCATATCTGATCATCTTTTAGTCCTATTTATGGTTTTATTGTTTATTAAACTCCTTTTCGGAGGAGGATTTTGTCGGCTGCCCCGAAGGGTTCTGGTGGAATCTTCCTCAGGCGGGGCCTCTCCGATTATTCTGGAGGAATTTCCGAGGCGGGTCCTGTCAGAAAACACACTTTATGTACATACAAAAAAACATTTTATATTATATAAAATATAAAACATCCATTGAATGGTTAAAACTAAACCAACACATATCCATTGTCACGGTCATACTGCCATTAAAGTCCACTAAACACAACAAAACTGTTCACATTAACTGCTGCAACAACTTTGTTTATTCAATAAAGTACATACAATAAAGCAAAGCAAAAACATTGCTGTCAAATGTTGCCCAAAATTTTCACAAAAAATAGCATACACCAACTTTCAGCTAAATCATATACACAACGAAAACCCCACATTCATATAAAACTCCTAAACAGAATCTCAGTCAGTGGAACGAACACCAAATTTCAAATTCAAAACTTAAAAAAATTGTCGGTGGAATTCAACCAAACATATTAAAACCCTACAAACCATGCCCTAACAGATAACAAATGGGACCAAACATTACTACCAAACCAATTTATTTTGAAACCCTAAAATCCACTAAATCCATAAACTCCATTATTTATTCGTAAACACAAAAACCAATAGACAATAATAAACTTACAATATATAGGACCACCGTCTTCAACATCGACATTGCGTGCCATTTCGGCCCCAGTCGGTTGTCTTTGACTATTCAACTTTGACCCGCGATTAATGCTGCTGTGCAGAACCTCTGACCCACGATTATAGTGATGAATTTTTGCTTCTGAATATTGATCGATTGTACTAAAATAAAACTGAAATATATTTCTAAACATTGATTCAAAAAGGGATTTATCGGGTTTGGGAGGCTAGAATCACAGAGGGAGGGAGACGAGAGGGGGAGAGACGGTTGGGGAGGGGGAGTAAGAAATTACGCCGTTTACCCTTGCTTTTGAGACTCGCATGC
The DNA here is from genome assembly GCA_003254975.1 of Ochetophila trinervis. Classification (NCBI taxonomy): domain Eukaryota; kingdom Viridiplantae; phylum Streptophyta; class Magnoliopsida; order Rosales; family Rhamnaceae; genus Ochetophila; species Ochetophila trinervis. The sequence continues at coordinate 24,793 of QANX01003655.1, forward strand.
GTTCCACATGACGAAAACGGAGAGTTTATGACAGTAAATGGGACATGTACTAACGGTGATAGATTAAGTTGAGTTCGGGTGGTTAAATGCCAAAAAAAAAAGATTGGGTACCCGTTTGTAAAACCTGACATAGTTTAGGTACCTGGGGTGTTAAAACCCCTATATATAATTTTTTTATAAAACTCAGCTATTGGAAAACTTATGGAGCCTAACAGATAAATATTTTTTTTTAGTTTTTTTTTTACCAAATATTTCTAAATGCTATAAAT